>CAIGRB010119641.1:62423-106092 GCA_903798255.1 Fraxinus quadrangulata
TATATATATATATAAAATTCTTGGTCAACACTCTACAACGTCCACATTTATCAAACATAATTTAATTAGTGTTCTGATAATTACATAAAATAGACCATTTCCTTGACTAATTTAATTAAATTGCGTTATAAAAGAAAAAAGAAGGCAATCCGTTATTGGCGGGGGATGAAATCTTTCTAATTTCATTTTTATGAGTTAATGTATATTTAATTATTGTAAGTGAGACTTATTTGTATTTTAGAAAAGTTATGGGACTTTATTTGTAATTTTTTATTTACTGATTTCTTTTATTTTTTGTTTATTTAAAGAGAATGGGCAAATTTGTTATTGGAATTATCTACTTGTACATCAAAATATGTACACAAAGGGTTACACCTCCCTCACATGGAGTGGTGAGATCTACTTGAATAATAATTTTTTTATTAAAGTGGGTCCCACCCCTAATGTGAGGGAGGTGTAACCCCTTATGTACATCTTGATGTACCAGTAGCAAAGTTCGCTAAAAAATAGTAATGATAAATTTGTTACATTTTGCAAAGATTGGAGAGAAAAATGAAAATTTCCTTTTATTGAGGTTTTTATACTAAACATACTCTTTCTTTCTTATTTATAAATATGACTATTGGTTTGCCCATGCGATGCATAGTTTGTATTTTGTTGAAGGTAATATTAGCATGTTTATTGGCCTCTCATTCGTTCCTTTCCGCTGACCATGTTGTATTCCACAATCGTTGCTGCAATGCCATTTATATATAAGAAGAAATGGGAAAAAAATAGAAGCACAATGATCGACATACTACAGAACAATTAAATCACTAAAACGTGTAAATTCTGCTATGCTAAGCTTTCTATAAAGATGTTAAAAGTCTTCAAAATGATGTTTGTCTCGTTCATTCCCAGTGTACCAATCCGGAAAAAGAATTCTACTTATAAACAGGATTTAAAAAAGCAAATCGCACAAGCATAATCATCGTTTGCAAAATAATGCTAAATAACAAGGAGTGAGATAAAACCTTAAAAGTCATTATAATCAATAACACCATTCCTATCATTGTCTTATAGGTTGACGAAGTTCATATATTTATTTCCATTTGACTTTCAAAATACACACATTCTCCACTGACTTATTCTTCCTTTTGTAACTAAAAAATAAAATAATAGCATTTGTTTGTTATCTATTTTTGTTAAAACTTCAGTTTTCAAATGAACAATGAATACGTGAATAATATTTGTGAATCCTCTGAAATATACGATTAAATCATTTTCACTAAAATCCAAATTTAGACCCAACTACAAATGTATGGATTAAGCACCAAAATAGAGACAAACACCACCCCTTTAGTTCGATTTTTATGAGAATCAAAGTTGGATACAAATGAAAATTTGTATATGGATTCATTTGCTTTGAACGAACCAAACCAAGACCTCAAGGGTTCAGCGTCCACCCGTGTAGCAGGTCGTACTTCAGGCCGGTCCATGGTCAGTCCGGCATGCCGATTCACTGGTCCAGCAGGTTTCATAATAACTTATTTTGTTTTATTTAAATGAACTTACATTGCAAGCAGCATGCATTACTGATAAGCAGTAGTAATTAATTTTTAATATTAGTAGTCGATCCTAGGCCGTCTATAAGGATGGACCACCTTGGCTGCAAGCGACCCAACTTTATTCGACACCCTAGTTTCAGTGCCAAAAATTCTTGATTCACATAATTAGTAGAGAATTCACAAATTATGAGTTCAGCTCCATCTCACACTATCCTAACTTACGAGATAGTATACATGCATTAGGATGTACACCCCTATTTACACCTTCCTCACATGGAGGAGGGTCCGCACACAATAAATTAACGTGAGCCCCCCTTCTTGTGAGGAGGATGTAACCTGAATATACACCCCGGGTTGTCATCTTTTATCCTTAACATGCATCCATGGCAAAATATATATGGAAAAAAAAAAAAAAATGTCCAGCACCAAGACACATTGCTCCCAAGGCCCCAAATATAAGTATAAATAGCAAATAGTGTCCAATTTATAGTGATACACTGACAAAACAGTTGAAAGAAAATTGCATCGAGTGGCCATGATCACCGAGGGACAGTAAACAGAGAATTGAAAATATTTGTAAAATGAGGAGCAAAAAACCTTAAAAACCATATTACCTAGTTGCAAAAGAAACACGAGGAGGCACGTTCATCGACCCTCAGCAAAATATCCATTTTCTTTAGGTCGAGATTTACGTGAACCTAAAATAACTGTCACACAAGAAAATAAATCATCAATCAATCAAATGTTAATCAATGATTCTCTACATCTAGGATTCATACTAGGGCTTCTCTTCTACGAACAGAAATTCCTTTTGAATAAGCTAATAATCAATTTTCATATTCTCAAATTAGAGAAATGGGAAAAGATCATATAAATATTTTTTTCTCCGACAGTACTCATTAAAGAACAAGGCTCCTACACAAAACGGAACAAGGGAATTCTGAAATTGGCTCTGCACGACAGAAACAGGAAATTTTCAGAACCTTAAATGCCCTAGGACTTCTTTTTTCCATTACATACTGTTACTGTATTCATGATACAGGGGATAACCCTTATCTATACTTGTATTCTTCCTGAAAACATTACAGGGAGGAGGTGAGAGAAAAGGAAAATTACGAGAAAGGTCTTAAAGAAATTCCAAGTTCAATCCATTATTTTATCACATTTGTAATTGAGTAAAGAAAAATAAAAAGAAAGGTCTTCAATGACAAATCACATAGGAGTAGTCGTCACAAATACGTCATCAAGCATCGGCAGCTTTCTCCACAGGGGCAGCCTCGTCACTGGCATTTGATTTTGCACGCTTTGACTCGTAATCTTTCACAGCTGCCTTTATTGCATCTTCAGCAAGCATGCTGCAATGCAGTTTCACTGGTGGAAGTGAAAGATGCTTTGCAATTTCCCTACAACATCAATATAATTGAGTAAAACATTTATTGGGCATAGAGGAGCTTTGAAACTAAAAAGAGATTTATGAACTCTTTAGGAAATTGAACAGTTTTAAGCATAGACCTCACCAATCACCAAAAACACACATTTTTGCGAAATAGAAAATACGCCCAACAAAATTCTGAAGATGGAGATTGAATAGTTTTAAGCATAGACCGCACCAATCACCTAAAATACACATTTTGCAAAATATAAAATACGCCAAACAAAATTCTGAAGATCGCATTTTCATACTAAAATAAATAGACAATAAATAGTCACAGAGACAAAAATCAATTCTTCAAGGGAAAGTCCCTTAAAAATTATAACAACAGTACTTAATACCCAAGCAACTAGACAGCCATAATCATATTATAGTTTCTTTACCATATCTGGCAGTCATATTTTTCACTTTATCTACTTTACCACTAAAATCAAAGGGAAAAAAGGGGGCACTAGACATTGTATTGTAGTCAACCAGTTCCTTCAACTCTTCTATTTACTGTAGCAATAAGTCATACCATAGAATTATCTACCAACATCATCTAACCATTCCTAAGATTAATGTTCAATTAACAGAGAAAATATTCTGCTGATTCTTGCTATTTACAATTCTCACTAGTATGTTTTGGAACTTCTAATTTTAAAGAAAAATAACATGTAGTACACTAGGTTAAAGAATTCCCAGAACAAAGACTATAAAATTTTAAAAAGAACACCTAACACTTTTATTTAAGTGAATCTGTGGATGTAATATAAATAGAAAAATAGGGGACAGCAGGAAATAAGAGAACATTTCTCACTATGTACAAAATTGGCAATGCTAAGACCACCTAAGGATAAAGGAGCTTGAAAATACAAAACCTCACTTCAATTATTGTTGGTGTTCAAAACCTCACAGGACACTTTGCAAAATGGGAAAATATAAAGAACAATAAAAGCAATCAAAACTACCAAAATAAGCTCTGAGTTACTGGACAAGACCCAAAAGGAAATACAAATCTTGGGTAAGGTATTAGGTAGAATCAACAAAGGGATCCAACTTACGTATTCTTAATGGATAGGACTTCCGCCATTTGTTTCCCTTTCACCCATTCAGTAGCTGATAATGAAACCTGTGTTAGCAAAACTCCATTGCAACCAACAAATGACAAAAAACATCAAATGACATAAAAATAAATAAATTTTGCTGCTTAGTTCACAAAACTCTCGAGTCATCGCTCTTAAAAGATGATCTATACAGTTCCTTTTTAAAAGCTCCATGGCATCGTGCTTGAACAATGTATCATTGCAGTAAAAGATTATCTGTGCCAAAAGCTAAAATATAGTGGAACAAATTTGAAAACCAAATGGAAGAAAAACCTAAATCAACTTATCCAAGGAGCGTGAACCAATCAACAAGTATTCTATTTCATATGCACGTTTTCACGATACTGTTAATTTCTAACTTACAATGATCAATGTTAATAAACTAATTGTTTACTGGAAACCAAATGTCAATTCTCAATTGTTACAGCCAAAACTGCTGATGCCGTTCAAAACTCGGCAGACAAAACCAGGAAAGATGAAACAACTCCAATCAATTTTATCAGTTCTATCAAAAGAGAGTTTTGCAGAGGAGCAGTAAATCATTAGAGCTATAACTTTTCACATTTAGAGACCTTCCAGCTCATTAATTAGCCAAATATTGATAAATGCACCTATGAAAAGAAATTCCCTGAAATTCACCTTAATAAGAACAACTTAGAAAACTGAAAATTTCTCCACAAAAACAACCCATTAATGCATCAAAATTCACGTCAAACCATAATTTCCTAGAACAATAATTAGATAACGAACCAACAGAGGAGGAAGCAATTGCAGAACCGCAGCCAAACGTCTTGAAGCAAGCATCAACAATTTTTCCGTTCTCCTCATCGACTCTGATCTGAAGTTTCATGACGTCACCACAAGCTGGGGCGCCCACCAGACCTGTACCAACATTCGGGTCGTTCTTGTCGAAGGACCCGACATTCCTCGGGTTGCTATAGTGATCCACAACCCTCTCATGGTACATCCGCGGCGTACCTGCTCCCACGGCCACCGCCCGCGTTGAAGGGGATCGCAGCCCTTGACCCAGAATCATCTTACTTGCGTGCCTCAACATTTTGGATAGATTCAAGAATCGCTGAGAACGGAAATTTTAGGGTTCTCGTCAAAGTGAGGAACAAAGAAAGGTGATAAAGGGGTAGAGGAGATTGGTGTAAGAGAGGATATTTAAGATTTTTATGTAATTAAAAATTGTATTATGAAATGATTAAAAAAAAATATTTCCTTAAACTAAGGAGCACCAATCAGAGATTAGGAAGAGGACCCACAAGAGTTTTGCTCTCAATGTAGATCAAAGTTAGCGAATGAACAAGAGGATCAACAATTGAAAATTTGACGGTTTGCCATTGCCTTCGAACCTAGATTGAACTAAATGGGGACACGATCGTGCTCCAAGATATGTTCTAAGGTCCCATAAAATATATGGATATAATGTGTAATAATTACGAATGTCTGATCAAAATTAATATTTAATTTTAATCGAATTTAAATAATCTTTATAAATTTATATTTAAACGGAAGCTTAATATCAAGATCAATAGATTTGCTTGATTCCCATTATTTTTAAAATACATTTTCTCCTTTTTATTTTCAATAACATATTCTTCAGTAAAATAATATTATACTCAAATTCAAAAATTTTTCTTAACTTTTTAACCACATTTTCTATCAATTCACTATTTCAAAATGCATTTTTGTCAAAAAATGGGGATTAACCTACTCTTATATTTAGGAACCTAGTGTTCATTCTGAAAAGATCAATGTAATTATTTAGTTACGAGTGTCTAGAGTGATGACAACAACTAGATCATGTAGTTCACGTGCTGAACTCGTATTGAATGCGTGCAACATACAATTATGTTTTAGTTGCTTATTCTTGAAAATCTTTTCAAATAATTACGAAGATACTTGTGTAATGAGGGAATATAATTTTTGTGACATACGCGGTCTTGGCACATATTTGGTATAGAGAAATGAAGAAAGGAGCTTATGTTGAAGATCCGTTGGTTGTCTTTGAAGAGAAACCACAATATAGACGAGCTTCGCCTCTTGTTCGGGTCGAGAAGAGGTTTGAAGATGTTCAGAAAAAAGTTTGGCCGCCAAAGTTCCTTATTTGCTTGTTTCCTGAGAGGAAAAACTGTGACATTTATGATCCTTGGAAGTGGACAAATCTGGCAGATTTTGGCGTAGTTGCTCAGTGCTGGGCTCCAACTAGAGTTAATATTCACTAATGTCCTATTAAAGATCAATTTGAAGCTAGATGGATTAAATTCTATGTTGGCTGTTGAGAAATCTTCTTCTCTCCCCCTGATATCTAAGATTCCAACCTTATTTCTCGGAATGGATGTTTCACATTGCTCCCTGGGCAAGTATGATATCTCATTACGCGGCATCTGTGTGCACTCGGTTCCCAAAGGTTGAAATGATATATTCTTGTTCAAATACATGTCTGACACTGAAGATGATGGCATATTTAAGAACTTATGATCGACTTTTATGTTAGTTCTAGATAAGGAAGCTTGATCATATTATCATATTCACGGATGGTGTTCATGAATCACGCTTCAATCAAGTTCTGAACATCAAACTTTATCAAATTATTGGGCTAACAAGTTTCTATATGAAAACTGGTCACCAAAATTTGTGGTGACTGTTGCACAGAAAAACCATCACAGTTTTATTTAGCTCGGTTCTCCTGATAATGTGCAGCCAGGGACTAATAGATAGTGAATAATTTAAAATAACGTTGAGTGTGGTTTTTAAACCTTAGCATGTATGCCACTTCATTTTTTGCCGCAAGGAGCGGAAAGTCATACCCTTAATTTCGAGCCTTCATGTTGTATTATGAGGAAGTAAACATGGATTTTGGTCGGTAATGGTAATCCCATGTTAAATATATGTTTTATAGGTGTTTGGTAAGTAAAGACGTGGTAATAGAAATTATCTTTCGTCGTCTAAAATTACAACTACTGTATTCAAAGACCTCATTTGCTATAATGAGTTTGATTTGTCTAAAAAATAAAACTACGGGATTACTTCAATGCATTTCAAATGCTCAATTGGGTTGTGCAATCCATGTGCTGAATTTGCACGATGCACGCGCAATGTTACTATAATAGATGTTAATATTTCTGAGTTTATATTCCAAAGAGACTTTTTTTGTTGAAGGCTTGAAGCAAAAAGATGCTTAACTAATATTAAAACTTAAATTAACTATGTTCTCTCCTCTCTCAGGATGAGAATAAGGATGAAAAAGCTACTGGAGGAAACACAAGTTCAATCAGAGGTTCAGAAATGGTGGTAAAGTGACCCTCAGTGACATAATTATCAAATTATCTTATTTTCGCAGAATGAGAAGCATTCAATGCAATGTGCTAATTAACTCAGGGTGTTAAAATGATATGGACGAAGGATAATTGTTTTTCAAATCTCTAACTCTTCAAGTTAAATGGATGTAAGATGGCTAGCGCGCAATGGCTTTCTCTGATGGGGGCTTGCTTCTTCAAGATCTTCCCATTCTGCTGCCTCCACCTCCTGATCCCCATGAAAATTGGCAATTGGGCTATAAATAAATCAGTTCTGAAAATTTCAGAAGGTCGAGATTGTCCTTGTGGACATGGCTCACTTCCACCATGAACATTAAAAGATATAAATGCCAAAACACAAACACTTAATACTCATAAGGAATTAAAATTTTATTTTTAATCTCAAATTCATATCATATTAAGGTAACAAATGTTCAATCACAAAAGAAGAATATAGTTAATTAGCTGTATGTCTAGAGTGATGACAACGATTAGATCGTTCAGTTCACACTTGACGCCGTGAACATGCAATTCACTTTTAGCGGTTTATAATGAAAAAACATTTTCCAAATAAGATACTTGTCCTATAATGGAATATAATTTTTTTAAATCTTACAGAAATTATATATTCTGGTACCCATTTTCTAATTATTGGTAAATGTTAATATTTTGTTCAGTGAATTAATTTCATTTACTTATTCAATAGTGGAGTACTTCAATAATGTCTAGTGTGATTTTGAAGTCTTAGTTTTTGCGCCTCTGCAATTCGTGATTCTAATAGCATTGTCACAAGGAGCAGAGAGTTGTGCCTTGATTTTAAGTATCTTTGTGATTGTGTGTGGAAGGAAACATGGAGGCTAAATTTGCGTGACGTGCAATAATATTGTAGTAGAGTACTATTTCTCAGTTTATATTCCGAAGAACCATTTTTTTTTTTTTTGTTTTGAAGCAGAAAGATACTTAACTAATAATCAAACTTTAATTATCTAAATTAAGAGGTTCATTTAAAATTAACTCAATTCCAAGTATTAATCCTAGTACTATAAAATTAACAAGTAATTACAATTTGAATCAGAGTTAAATAGTTTTTTAAAATTAATTAGTTATGAGTGTCGTGATTGATGACAACAACTAAGTTGTGCAGTTCACATGATGAACTCGTACTGAATACGTGCAACAAACAATTCTTTTTTAGTTGCTTATACTTGAAATTTTTTTCCAAATGATTATAGAGATACTTGTCTAATAATGGGTGATGGCAGAAACTAGTAGCCCTTAATTCGTGATTGTACGTTCTGTGACCTGTTAGACTTCAAGTGTCGCTGGATAACAAGAAGCTGGTTGCAGGAGATTCGGTCAGGTTTTTGAGGGCCAAAAATGGGGATCTCTGTGTTAGGATTCGGTGGGCCAAGAGGGACGGCAGCAGCTGATGCATGGAAGCGGCAATAATGGGAGCAATGTGAAGCCTCAATCAGTTATGGGGCTATATTTCTTGCCACCAATGGCCAGCCTTTTGAGGTAGCGTATTACCCGCGAACAAGTACACCAGAGTTTTGTGTAAAGGCTTCCTCCATCGGTGCTACGATGAAGATCTAGTGGTTGTTCAATGCTGGCGGCAGTACTTCAATAATGTATAGTGTGATTTTGAAGTCTTAGCTGTTGCGCCTCTGTCATCCGTGATTCTAATAGCATTATCACGAGGAGCAGAAAGTTGTGCCCTTGATTTTAAGTATCTTTGTGATTTGTGGAAGGAAACATGGATTCTCGTTAGTATCGTAATCCTGTTTTAGAAATACGTATATCTTGTAGGTGTTTTAAAACTAAATATTTGGGTAGGTGGTTATCAAACTTCAATAACTGTATTCAATGACTAGTTTCCTGGGTAATTTGATAATTGTATTGAATTTGCAAACATATAACACTAGCAGATTGTTTAAATGCCTTTGACATGCTCAATTAAGTCGTGCGCTCCACTTGCTGAATTTGCATGATGTGCGTGCAATATAATTATAGTAGAATATTGATTTTATATTTATATTCCCAATATACTATTTTATATTCCTTTGATCACCAAAACTTCCTGTTCCCTTTCCATGTTAATAATAACAAATTTCAACATCAATATTTAGTACAAATCATACACTTGGTACGTATTTGTGTTGAATAAAAACAGAATTAGGGATAGAGAGAGAGAGTTCCATGAGCGAACGGCAGCCAGAATTATGATCGGATGCAGAAGCAGATGCGAGAGAGAAGAAGTGTCGACCTAACAATTTAGGGTTCTCATATTGGCGCTTGAGTTTGGGTGGGTTTTGTTAAATAGGCAGAAACTAAATTTAGGTTCGGTTTTTATTGCAACGGCACTTTTAGCAACATTCACTGCCCATTGTAGAAGGAGGAGGTTTTAACAAACGGCAATCAATGGAGGAAAATATGCCACAACTTTTTTTAACAGCAGTCATTGCCTGTTGTTAAATCTACAAAGTATATAAACTTTTTTGCAAGTGTACGTTACGAAAGGTTATATTTGCAACATACATCGAAATATTGTTGTTAAATATCAATTCAGTTGACCAACAAAAGCATACATTTACTGACTTTGGCAGCAACACGCAAGTAATGAATGTTGTTATTTACGTATCGCAAGAAGCCATTTTTCTTGAACTGAATATAGTTAATTAGTTATGAGTGTCCAGATAGGGGACAATGACTAGGTCGTGCATTCAGTTTTAGATGCTTATACTTGAAAATCTTTTCCAAATGATTACAAAGGTACTTGTCTAATAACATAATATACTTTTTGTGACGTACGCAGCCCTGTCAGAGTTTGATAAAAGCTGGAGAAATGAAAGGAGCTTACATTGTAGCTCCATTGGGCGTACTTAAAGAGAACCTACAATATAGACGAGTTCCGCCTCTTTTTCGGGTTGAGAAGAGGTTTGTAAATGTTTCAGGCAAATCTTTCTGGGCCTCCAATGTTCCTTCTTTGTTTGCTTCCTGAGAGGAATAACTGTGACATTTATGGTCCTTAGAAGCAGAAAATCTGGCTGATTTTGGTGAAACTGCTTGTTGCCTGGCTCCAGCTAGAGTTAATGACTAATGTCCTGTAAACATAATGCGAAGATACGTTGATAAAATTTAAGTTAACTGTTGAAAAATCTTCTCCTCTGCCCATGATATTTAAGATTCCCACCGAAATTCTTAGAATATATGTTTCACATGGGTCCCTGGGCCGGTCTGATGTCCCATCAATTGCTGAAATAGTCAGTAAAGGCAACGGGAATTGATATCTCATTATAAAGCATCTGTGCGCATTCAATCCCCGAAGGTTTAAAAGACACACTGTTCAAATGCATGTCTAACACTGTAGATTACGGCATTTTTAAAGAACTTATGCTCGATTTTCATGTTAGCTATGGAAAAAGGAAGCTTGACAAGATTACCATATTCATTCAACCAAGTTCTTAACATCGAACTTTGTCAAAATATTTACCTAATAATGAAATATTAAGGAACCCAGTGTTCAATCTAAAAATAATATAGTTAATTAGTTATGAGTATCTATGGTGATGAAAACGATTAGGTCATTCAGTTCACGTGCTGAAATTATAATGAATGCATGCAACATACAATTCATTTTTAGTTGCTTATGTTTGAAAATCTTTTCCAAATGATTAAAAAGGTATTTGTCTAATAATAGAAGATAATTTTTGTGACATATGTTGCCTAGCCCTTCGAACCTACACACACTTAAATGGGGACGTGGTGGTGTTCGAATACGTACTCAACATGGTCCCCCTAACGGTAGCAAAGTCACCTTTAGTGACATAATTATCAAATTATGTGATCTTAGAAGAATGAGGAGCATTCAATTACTAATGCGCTACCTCATGGTGTTCAAATAATATAGGTGAATGATAATTATTTTTCAAATCTCTAACTCCACCTCCTGCCTCTAACGAATATTGTCAATTGCGCTACAAATTAATCAATTCTGAAAATTTCAGAAGGTCGAGATTGTCCTTGAGGATATTGCACACCATGAACATGAAATGATTTAAATGCTAAAAACACAAACACTTAATGCACATAAGGAATTAAAATCTTAGTTTTAATCTCAAATTCAAATTATATTGTGATAACAAATGTTCTTTTCATGAAAGAAGAATATAGTTAACTAGTTGTGACTGTCTAGAGTGATGACAACGATTATATCGCATAGTTCATGCCCCGAACTCGTATATAAGCAATGCATGCAACATACAATTCACTTTTAGTGGTTTAAACAAGAGAATATTTTCCGATTTTTTTTACAAAGATACTTGAATGATAAACGTACAATTTTTCAAATCTTACAGCAATTTTAAATTCTGGTATCCATTTTCTAATTGTTAGTAAATGTTATTATTTCTTTCAATAAAACAAATTTCACTTGCTTATTCATTAGTGGAGTACTTAAATAACGTCGAGTTTAATTTTGAAGGCTTATCTGTTGCGTCGGTAATGCGTTATTCTAAAAACACCCCTTGTCGCAACGAGGAGAAATCTTGAGTATCCTTGTGATTGTATGTGGATGTAGACATGGATTCTAGTTAGTAATGTAATCCAGTTTTAGATGTATGTATATCTTGCAGGTGTTTCAAAAGTAAAGACTTGGTAAGATAGGTTATCTTTATAAGTGTATTCAAAGACTAGTTTCCTAGGTAATTTGATTGTTCACAATAATGGTTTTGATTTTAAAAACATATAAAAGTAGCATATCGCTTAAATGCCTTTGATATACTCAATTAGGCCGTGCAATTCAAATTTAGGGCATGCAATATTATTATACTAGAATATTGATTCTAAATTTATATTCCAAATATTTTTTTGCTCCTCCTCTCACCAAAACTTTTTGTTCCCTTTCCATGTTAATAATAACATATTTCAACATCAATATTTAGTACAACTCATATACTTAGTATGTATTCTTGTTGAAGAAAATTGTAATTAGAGAGAGTACCATGACCGAATGACAGCAAGAATTATGATCGGAGGCACAAGCAAATGCAGATGCGAGATAGAAAAAGCTTCGACTCTACGATTTATGGTTATCTCATTTTGGTGTTAAGATTATTATCTTTTACTTGGGTCGGTCGGTCAGATTTAGATTTTGGCTGGGTTTATTAAATGGGATGAAATTAAGCCCCTTTTTGGGCCCCATTAAAATGAGATTTTGATGTGTTTTTGGAGTAGTCATTTTATAAGGAAACATTTTTGGATTTATGCTTATTTTATGAAAGAATATATGGTTGAAAATGAGTTTTAATAAAATGTTTTTTTTTTTTTTTAAATGGAGCCCAACCAAGGGAGAAATTTGAGTTGAATTTTTTATTGCAACGGGCTTTCACTTTCATTGCTACCCGTTGCGAAAGGAGGAGATTATAACAATGAGCAAAATGTTGCAAAATATTTCACATATTAACATTTTTCTACAATGGTCACTGCATGTTGCTAAAGCTACGAAGTATATGAAATTTGAACAGCGTTCCCTACCCCGTTGCAAAAAGAGGAAGTTTTAACAGCGGGTAATGGATTTTGCAAAATATATCACATATCAAAAATTTTAAATAACGGTCACTGTCCCTTGTTAAAGCTACGAAGTGTATAAAATTTTAACAACATTCGTTGCCCATAGCGAAATAAGGTTTTAACAATGAGCAATGAATATTGCAAAATACATTAACTTTTTCAGCAATGATCATTGCCAATTGTTAAAATTATGAAATATATAAATTGTTTTTGCAATAAGGGGCGAACGTTGCGATAGATTACATTATCAGCATTTATCGAAATATTGTAGTCAAATCTCATTTGCGATAAACCCCTCTTATGCAATTAATGAATGTCGTTATTAAGCCATTTTTCTTGTACTGAATACAATTAATTAGTTATGAATGTCTAGATTGATGGCAGTGACTGATGGTGCAGTTCACTTGATGAACTCGTACTAAATGCGCGCAGCACTCAATTCACTTTTAGCTGCTTATACTTAAAAATCCTTTACAAATGATTACGAAGGTAGTTGTCTAATAACGAACTATAATTTTTGTGACATACGCGGCCTTGTCAGGGTTTGATAAAAGTTGGGGAAATGAAAGGAGTTTATGTTGAAGCTCCATCAGAAGTCTTTGAAGAGAACCCACAAGATAGACAAGCTCCACTTCTTGTTTGGGTCGAGAATGTAAAGACTTAGGGTTTCATTTTAAAAGGTCAACGTTGTTAAGAGGAGTAGTTCAAACTCTTATAAATTGGTCTATGTTTTCATCTTTATTCGATGTGGGATTTTATCCCTTAACATACCCCTGCAAGATGGTGGCTTGTTTGAGAAGATCAATCTTGAAATTCGTGTGATCAATTTTTTTTAGATTTCAATCGATGTGAGATTTTATCTCTTAATATGTCTTTGCAAATGGTGGCTCGTTTGAGCAGACCAATATTGAAATTCGTATGCTCATTTTTTGAGTTTTAATCAGATCGAATTGCTCGTTGGAGCGTAATGGTCTCTGATACCATGTAAAGATTTGGGGATCCATTTTAAAATGTCAACCTTGTTAAGAAGAGTAGCTCAAACCCTTATAAATTGGTCTATATTTTCAATTTCAATCGTTGTGGGATTTTATCTCTTAATAGAGAAGATGTTTGAAGATATTATGGAAAACTTTCTTGGCTGCCAAAGTTTCCTTTTTTTGTTTGCTTCCGGAGAGGAAAAACTGTGACATTTATGGTCCTTGGAAGCTGAAAATCTGGCTGATTTTGTTGTAGTTGCTCAGTGCCTGGCTCCAACTAGGGTAAATTATCACAAGTGTCCTGTTAAATATAAGCGTAGCTTGGTGGATTAAATTCTATGTTAGCAGTTTAGAAATCTTCTCTGCTCATGACGTCGAAAATTCCCCCCACAATTCTTGGAATGAATGTTTTACATGGGTCCATAGGTCCCTAGATCAGTTTGATATCCATCAATTGCAAATGCTGCCGTTGTCAGTTCAAGGCAGTGACCATTGATACTCATTGTAGAGCTTCTGTGCGCACTCAATCACTGAAGGTTGATATGATAGATTCTCTGTTCAAACGCTTGTCACTGAAGATATTTAAAGAACTTATGCTCGATTTTAGTGTTTGGTCCGGAAAAAGGATGCTTAACAAGATTATCATGTTTAGGGATGTATTAGCGTATCAAAGTTCAACCAAGTTCACAACATTGAACTCAATTAAATAATTGAGTCTTGCAAGTTTCTACATGAAAAATGGTCACTAAAATTTGTGGTGACTGTTGAAAAGGAGAAAAATGACACAATTTTATTCAGCTGGGTTCTCCTGTTAATGTACAGTCAGGGACAGTAATAGATAGTGAAAAATTTAAATAATGCTGTGTGTGATAATTAAACTTAGCATGTAAGCCTTTGTAAATGCGTGGTTCTTAACACACTGTATTGTCGCTAGGAGAAGAAGGTCGTATTCTTGATTTTGAGATCCATGTGATTGTATGTGGAAGAAAGGTAATTCCATGTTAAATATAAGTCATATAGGTGTTTGGTAAGTAAATACTTGGTAAGTGATGTTACATTTCATTACCTAAAACTGCAATCAGTGTATTGAAAGACCTCGTTTGTTGTAATAGTTGTGATTTGCCTAAAAAATAAAACTAGTGGATTACTTTAATGCATTTCATAGGATCAATTAGATCGTGCAGTCCTTGCAATAATATTATAGTAGAATTTTGTTTCTCAGTTTAAATTTGAAAGAACATTTTTTTTTCTTTTCTTTTTGTTGAAGCACAAAGACGCTTAACTAATATTGAAACTTCGATTAACTAAATTGAGAGGATCAATTAAAACAAACTCAATTTCAAGCATTAACCCTTGTACTATAAAATTAACAAGTAATTACAGTTTGAATCAGAGCTAAATAATTTTTTTTTTTTTTGAAATTAATTAGTTATGAGTGTCCTGATTGAAGACATTGACTAAGTCGTGCAGTTCACGTGATGAACTCGTACTGAAAACGTGCAACAAACAATTCGTTTTGGTTTCTCATACCTGAAATTTTTTTCCAAATGATTACAGAGTTACTTGTCCGATAATGGGTGATGGCAAAATCTAGTAACCCTCAATTCGTGATTGTATGTTCTGTGAGCTGTTTGACTTCAAACGTCTTTTGTTATTCAGAAGAAGCTGGTTGCAGGAGATTCAGCCATGTTTTTTAGGGCCAAAAATGGGGATCTCTGTGTTAGGATTCGGAGGGCCAAGAGGGATGGCGGCATCGATGTGCCAGGTTCGGAACAATCAATCCGTTCGTTGATTCGAGCCTCAAGAATGTAGTTCGGTTACCCTCTAACTTATAATTAACAAACCCTAGTTTCGACATCAAGATCAAGAGAGATGCCTCGACAGAATCAATCTTGGCTGAATATGAGTTCCAAGGTAGCTTCGGGCTATTATTTTCTTTTTTCAAAGCGGACAAAGAAACTTACAAAGGGAGTACTGCGTGGCGCGGTTAGATCGCCATTGGGGGTGACTCACTAAATCTCTTGGTCAAGCCAAAATGATTTCCGACTTCAAGCAAGGGTTTCTCATCAATCCTTCGAGGGAGCCATGAATCTTCATCTGGGTGGAATTCTATTGGTGGTTCTGGAAATTATAAGTACTTTTCTTCATTTCTGAAGGAAGATGGTAGCAAGCTGCTGCACAAAAGCGGCAATAATGGGAGCAAAGTGAAGCCTCAATCAGTTATGGAGGCTATATTTCTTGCCACCAGTGGCCAGCCTTTTGAGGTGGCTTATTACCCGTGAACAAGAACACTAGAGTTTTGAGTAAAGGCTTCCTCCATTGATGCTGGGATGAAGATCCCATGGTTGTTCGATGGTGGCGGTTCACGGTGGGCAGTGCGGCATCATGTGGATAGTTGGTGGTGGGCGGCAGGGATTTCTGTTTTTTTGTTTTGGGAAAGAGCGCGGGGTTTGGAGAAGATGAAATGTTTTGCCCATTTTTATTTTTTATTTAATTATTTTAATAAAATATAAAATTACAAATTTACCCCTCACTTATTTTGTCAATTTGAATCAAACTTCTAATTTTAGGATTGACTAATGGATTAATGGATGGATTCTATCCAATGGACGCCGGTTGCAGTTGAAATGAAAGGTTTGGGATTGTGACTGCTAAAATAAAAGATTTAGGTGTAGTCTGCAACAAATTGAAATGTTTGGGACCTCCGTTGTAATTTTCCCTTATATTAAGGTAACAAATATTCATTCAGAAAAGAATAATATAGTTCATTAGTTGTGTCATGTGTGTCTAGAATGATGACAACTATTAGATCGCATAGTTCACGCTTTAAACTCTTACGCGGTGCGTGCAACATGCAATTCACTTTTAGTGGTTTATTTATACGAAAGGACATTTTTCAAATTTTATTACAAAGATACTGATCTAATTGTGGAATATAATTTTTCAAGTCTTACAGAAATTATATATTCTGGTACGCATTTTCAAATTGTTGGTAAATGTTATTTTTCAGTAAATTAATTTCATTTACTTATTCAATCGTGGAGTACTTCAATAACGTCTAGTGTGTTTTTGAAGGCTTAGTTGTTGTGCCTCTATATGTGTGATTCTAATATCACCCATTGTCACAAGGAGCAGAAAGTCGTGCCCTTGATTTTAAGTATCTTTGTGATTGTATGTGGAAGGAGACATGGATTCTCGTTAGTATGTTAATCCCGTTTTAGATGTACATATATCTTGTAGGCGTTTTAAAAGTAAATACTTGGTAAGAGGTTATCTTTATTTGTTTCAAACTGCAATAACTGTATTCAATGACTAGATTCCTGGGTAATTTGATAATGGTATTGATTTTGCAAACATATAAAGCTAGTAGATTGTTTAAATGCCTTTGACATATTCAATTAAGTCATGCGCTCCACGTGCTGAATTTGCATGATGAGCGTGCGATATAATTATAGTAGAATATTGATTTTATATTTATATTTCAAATATACTTTTTTATATTCCCCTGCTTACCAAAACTTCCCGTTCCCTTTCGATGTTAATTATAACATATTTCAACATCAATATTTAGTACGAATCATATGCCTAGTATGTATTTTGTGGCTTAGTATGTATTTGTGTTGAATAAAAACAGAGCTAAAGACAGAGTACCATGAGGGAATAGGGAGAGAGTTCCATGAGTGAACGGCAGCAGGAATTATGATCGGACAGAGGCAGAGGCAGATGCGAGAGAGAAGAATCTTCAACCGAACAATTTAGGGATGTCTCATTTTGGTGTTTTAAGTTTTCTTTT
Organism: Fraxinus quadrangulata; assembly: GCA_903798255.1. Classification (NCBI taxonomy): domain Eukaryota; kingdom Viridiplantae; phylum Streptophyta; class Magnoliopsida; order Lamiales; family Oleaceae; genus Fraxinus; species Fraxinus quadrangulata. The sequence goes on from CAIGRB010119641.1 coordinate 80,134, forward strand.
TTTGGAAGGTTGGGTTGTATTTAGATTTGGGTTGGTTTTGTTAAATGGGATGATATTAAATTTGGGTTGAGTTTTTTATTGCAACCGGCTTTTACTTCTAACAACGTTCACTGCTCATTGTGAAAGGAGGAGGTTTTAACAAAGGGTGGCCAACGGTGGAAAATATGCTGCATGTAACTTTTTTTTTTTTTAGATACAGTGATTGCCTGTTGTGAAATCTACGAAATACATAAACTATTTTGCAAGCATACGTTACAAAAGGTTGCAACATATATTGAAATATCGTTATCAAATATCAATTGAGTTAACCAACAAAAGCATACGTTTAACGACTTTACCAGCACGCGCAAGTAATGAATGTTGTCATTTACATGTTGCAAGAAGCCATTTTTCTTGAAGTGGATATAGTTAATTAGTTATGAGTTTATGAGTGTCTAGATATGTGACTTATTCTTGAGAATCTTTTCCGAATGATTACGAAGGTACTTATCTAATAAAGTATTATAATTTGGGTGGTTATATTCATTCACATTTGTTTATAAATGCGCCAAATTTTAATTACATTAAAGGTTATTAACCTTTACACATTACACTTATTTCCTTTTTTTTTTTTCCGTCACATTCTTATTTTTACCATTTTATTGATTGGAAAATCTTGTCCTTAATTGTGTTCTCGTGCAAAAATATTATTAACGTGCTTTAAAATGAGGTTTAAATATTTAATCGCATTTTTGCATTATTATTTGTCTACCTTATTTCGAGATACAATGGGCAAATGAATCTTTTTACTCTACCTAAAAGAAAATTTTGGAGAGAAACCACAATCACGAACAATTAATGTTAATTTGAGAATAAGAATGCGCTGAAAAAGAGATTGAGACATAAATATGATTATGTGTAAAGCTTATGAACATTTCATGCAATTAAAATGCAGTATAGTTATTAAGAATGTGGTGTAAATATATTTAGCCATATAATTTTGTGACGTATGCTGCCTTGTCAGGATTTGATAAAAGTTGGAGAAATGAAAGGAGCTTATGTTGAAGCTCCACTGGGTGTTCTTGAAGAGAATCCACAATATAGACAAGCTTCACCTCTTGTTCGGGTCGAGAAGAGGTTTGAAGATGTTCAGGCAAAACTTTCTGGACCGCCAAAGATCCTTCTTTGTTTGCTTTGTGAGAGGAAAACTGTGACATTTATGGTCCTCGGAAGCGGAAAATCCTGGCAGATTTTGGTGTAGTTGCTCAGTGCCTGGCTCCAACTAGAGTTAATGATCGCTAATGTTTAACATCAATGCGAAGATCAGAGGACAAAATCTTATGTTGACTATCAAAAAATCTTCTTCTCTGCCCATCATATTTAAGATTCCCACCATAATTCTTGGAATGGATGTTTCACATGGGTCCCTTGGCCAATCTGATATCCCATCGATTGATGGGTTCTCAGTCAAGGCAATGGCCATTGATATCTCGCTATAGAGCATCTGTGCACTCAATCCCTGAAGGTTTAATTGATAGATTCTCTGTTAATGTATGTCTAACATTGAAGATGATGGCATTTTTAAAGAACTTGTGCTCGATTTTTATGATAGCTATGGAAAAAGGAAGCCGGACAAGATTACCTTATTCATTCAACCAAGTTCTGAACATTGAACTTAAAATAGTTACCTAATAATGGAATATGATGGAACCCAGTGTTCATTCTAAAAATAATATAGTTAATTAGTAATGAGTGTCTGGAGTGATGGCAGCGACTAGGTAGTGCAGTCCACTTGCTGAACATGAATGCGTGCAGCATACAAATCAGTTTTAGTTGCTTAACCTTGAAAATCTTTTTCAAATGATTACAAAGGTACTTGTCTAATAACAGACATAATTTTTGTGACATACACAGTCTAGCCCTTCGAACCTAATCGCGCTTAAATGGGGACGTGGTGGTGCTCGAACACGTACTGATCAACATGGTCATAAAGTGACCATTAGTGACATAATTATCCAATTATGTGACCTTTGAAGAATGAGAAGCATTCAATTACTATTGCATTAACTCATGGTGTTCAAATAATACAAAGGAATGATAATTGTTTTTCAAATCTCTAACTTTTCAAGCTAGAGGCTCCACCTCCCGCACCTGACATTTATTGTCAATTGGGATTTCAAATCTCCAAGGATTTAAATGCTAAATACACAAACATTTACACAAAAAGAGTTAAATCTTACTTTTAATCTCAAATTCAAATTATATTATGGTAATAAATTTTCATGAAAGAAAAATATAGTTAACTAGTTGAGAGTGTCTAGAGTGATGACAATGATTAGATCGCACAGTTCATGCCCCGAACTCGTATGCGATGTGTGCAACATACAATTCACTTTAGTGGTTTAAACAAGAAAATACTTTCCAAACATTTTTAAGAAGATAGTTGTCTAATAACAGAATACAGTTTTTCAAATCTTACAGCAATTTTAAATTCTGGTACACATTTTCTAATTGTTGATAAATGTTATTATTTCTTTCTCTAAAATAAATTCCATTTATTTATTCAATAGTGGATTTTAAAGGCTTAGCTGTTGTTATGAGTGTCTAGAGTGATGACGACTATTAGTTCGTGCAGTTCACGTGATGAAATTGTATTGAATGTGCACAGCATATAATTCAGTTTTAGTTCTTATACTTGAAAATCTTTTCTAAATGATTACAAAGATACTTGTCTAATAACATAGTATAATTATTGTGATGTACCCAGCCTTGTCAGAGTTTGATAAACGCTGGAGGAATGGAAAGGAGTTAATGTTGAAGCTCCACGAATGTCTTTGAAGAGAACCAACAATATAGACAAGCTCCACCTCTTGTTTGGGTCGAGATGTTTGAAGATATTATGGAAAAAGTTTCTGGGCCGCTGAAGTTCCCTTCATTGTTTGCTCTGGGAGAGGAAAAACTTTGACACTTAAGGTCCTCAGAAGCTGAAAAACCTGGCTGATTTTGGTGTAGTTGCTCAGTGCCGCGCTCCAACTAGGGTTAATTATCACTAATGTCCTGTTAAATATAAATGCAAAGCTCGGTGGATTAAATTCTACGTTAGCTGTTGAGAAATCTTCTTCTCTGCTCATGATATCGAAAATTCCCCCATAATTCTTGGAATGGATGTTTCTCATGGGTGGGTCCCCACGTCAGTCTGATATCCCATCAATTGCTGCAGTTGTCAGTTCAAGGCAATGGCCATTGATACTCATTGTAGAGATTCTATGGCACTCAATCACTGAAGATTGAAATGATAGATCCTCTGTTCAAACACATGTGATCTCACACTGAATATGACGGCATATTTAAAGAACTTATTCTCGATTTTAGTGTTTAGTCTCAACAAGATTATCATATTTAGGGATGGTATTAGCGAATCACAGTTAAACCAAGTTCTGAACATTGAACTCATTCAAATTATGGAGTCCTGCAAGTTTCTCTATGAAAAATGGTCACTAAAATTTGTGGTGACTGTTGCACTGGAGATCCACGACACAATTTTAGACAGTGATAGATAGTGAATAATATGAATAATGTCGAGTTTGACTTTTAAATCTTATCATGTACGCCTTTGTGTACGGGTGGTTCTTAACATATCCTTTTGTCGCTAGGATGGATTCTAGTAGGAAATGGGAATCCATGTTAAATATAAGTCTTATAGGTGTTAGGTAAGTAAATACTCGGTAAGTGATGTTATCTTTCATTACCTAAAACTGCAATCAGTGTATTCAAAGACCTCATTTGCTGTAATGGTTGTGATTTGCCTAAAAAGTAAAACTAGTGGATTACTTTAATGCATTTCATATGATCAATTAGATCGTGCAATCCAGTGCTAAATTTGTGTGATGCATTTGCAATAATATTGTAGTAGAGTATTATTTCTCAGTTTATATTCCAAAGAAGCTTATTTATTTATTTGTGAGAACTAAAATTAACTCAGTTGCAAGCATTAATCCTTGTATTATAAAATTAACAAATAATTACAGTTTGAATCAGAGTTAATTTTTTTTTTTTTTTTTAAAAAATAGTAAGTTATGAATGTCTTGATTGATGACATTGACTAAGTCACGCAGTTCACGTGATGAACTCACACTGAATATATGCAACAAACAATTCTTGTTTAGTTGCTTATACTTGAAAATCTTTTCCAAATGATTACAGTGGAACTTGTCTAATAACGGGTGATGGCAGAAACTAGTAGCCCTCAATTCGTGATTGTATGTTGTGTGACTTGTTTGACTTCAAGTGTCGTTTGTTGATCAGAAGAAGCTGGTTGTAGGAGATTGGGTCATGTTTTTGAGGGCCAAAAATGGGGATCTCCGTGTTAGGATTCCGAGGGCCAAGAGGGATGGCGGCATCGGTGGCCATGAATCTTCATCTAGGTGGAATTCTAGTGGGGGTTCAAGAAATTGTAAGTACTTTTCTGCATTTCTGAAGGAAGATGATAGCAAGCTGATGCACAGAGGCAGCAATAATGGGAGCAAAGTGAAGCCTCAATCAGTTATGGAGGCTGTATTTCTTGCCACCAGTGGCCAGCCTTTTGAGGTGGCTTATTACCCGCAAACAAGCACGCCAGAGTTTTGTGTAAAGGCTTCCTCCATTGGTGCTGCGACGAAGATTCAGTGGTTGTTCGACGGTGGTGGTTCATGGTAGTGGGTGGTGCGACATCGTGTGGATAGGTGGTGCTGGGTGGCAGTGATTTTTGGTTTTTGGTTTTGGGAAAGGGCGAGGGATTTGGAGAGGATGAACCCTTTTGCCCATTTTTATTTTTTATTTAATTATTTTAATAAAATATAAATTTACAATTTTTCCTCTCACTTATTTTGTCAATTTGAGTCAAACTTCTAATTTCAGGATTGACTAACGAATTAATGGATGGATTATATCCAATGGTCTTCGGCTGCAAGCGAAGTGAAAGGTATGGGAGTGTGAATGTTTGGGACCTCTATTGTAATTTTCCCTTGTATTAAGGTAACAAATATTCATTCACAAAAGAAGAATATAGTTCATTAGTTGTGTGTCTAGAGTGATGACAAGGATTAGATCGCGTAGTTGACGCTGTAAACTCATACGCAGTGTGTGCAACATGCAATTCACTTTTAGTGGTTTATTTATACAAAAGGACATTTTTCAAATTTTATTACAAAGATAATAATCTAATTGTGGAATGTAATTTTTCAAGTCTTACAGAAATTATATATTCTGGTACCCAATTTTCAAATTGTTGGCAAATGTTATTTTTTCAGTAAATTAATTTCATTTACTTATTCAATAGTGGAGTACTTCAATAACGTCCAGTGTGATTTTTAAGGCTTAGCTGTTGCGCCTCTATAATAAGTGATTCTAATAGCACCCATTCTCACAAGGAGTAGAAAGCCGTTCCCTTGATTTTAAATATCTTTGTGATTGTATGTGGAAGGCGACATGGATTCTCGTTAGTAAGGTAATTCCATTTTAGATGTACGTATATCTTGTAGGTGTTTTAAAAGTAAATACTTGTAAGAAGTTATCCTTAGTTGTTTCAAACTGCTATAACTCTATTCGATGACTAGTTTCCTGGTAATTTGATTGTGGTATTGATTTTGTAAACACATAAAACTAGCAGATTGTTTAAATGCCTTTGACATACTCAATTAAGTAGTGCACTTGACGTGCTGAATTTTCATGATGAGCGGCAATATAAATATATATAGTAGAATATAGATTCTATATTTATATTTCAAATAACTATTCCCTTTCCATTAATTATTATAGCAAATTTCGACATCAATATTTAGTACAAATCATACACTTGGTATGTTTTTGTGTTGAATAAAAACAGAGTTAGAGAGAGAGAGAGAGAGAGAGAGAGAGAGAGAGTACCATGAAGGAATAGGGAGAGAGTTCCATGAGCGAAGGCAGATGCAAGAGAGAAGAATTTGAGTTCCATGGGCGAAGGCAGATGCAAGAGAGAAGAATTTTTGACTGGATCATTTAGGGCCGTCTTGCTGCTTTAGGTTTTTTTGGAAGGTCAAGTTGTATTTAGATTTGGTTGGTTTTGTCAAAGGGAAAATTACAAAAAAGGAGGTGTTTAAAGATTGATTTTCAAGAATCAAATTTAAAGTTTATTTATTCAAAAATCAGGTAATAATTTTATATTTTAGTTAATATAATAATATTATTAAACATAATATTAATAACCCTAATTTTATCAATTCATTCCTCCCTCTCGTCTCCCCCCTTCTCCCTCTTCTTTCTCTCATTTCCCTAATAATATTAATAACCCTAATTTTATGATTTCTCACTTCCTCCCTCTCCCCTTACCCTCCCCTTCTTTCCCTCGCCTCTCTCTCCTTACCATCTCCCTCTTTTCCTCATCTCTGTTGTTCACAGCGTCAGGACGCTGATGTGAACGGCGGCAGCGTTGCCATGCTGCTGTGAACCTGGTGGGGGTGTGTGTGTGTGTGTATCTATGCAATTAGCGGTGGCGGCATTGGTGTTTTTAGTTGGGGGTTTTTGGTTGTTGGAGTGGTGGTGGTGGTGATTATTTTTATGTTTTGGTGGTGTTGGGATTTTGGGGTGTGTCCTGCGGTGGTGATGGCGGTGGTGGTTTCCATGTTTTGGGGTAGTTTCTGGATCTCACAGATGTGGTGTTGGTGCTATGTTGAGGTGGTAGTGGTTGTTTAGTGGTGTGGTTGTTTGTGGGTTGCAAAATGGCATTTCTGGCGGCGATGGCTGGGTCGGTGGTCGCAAGTTGCCGTAGTAGCAATGACGATAGTGTTGGTGACGGTGGTATGTGACCACTATTTGGTGCATGTGACTAATTATTTGGTCATCTGTGACCAAGATGGATGGTGGATCGGATCGGCGTGGGGTGTTTCGGTGTATGTGACCAACTATTTGATTCAACTTGAAAATATGTGACCGATCGATAAAATGTGACCTGCAATTTTTTTGATTTGTAATTAATGAAATAAACTGTGACGTATGAAATTTTTAATTTGTGACCTCGAAATAATCTGTGACCAATTAATTTGATAAAATGTGACCATTAAATAATTTTTGACTCATAAGGATGTATCTGTGACCATGAATTGTATAATTGTGATTTTAATATATTTAATTAATAAAATATATTTAATTAATTAACAANTCTAATTTGTGATCAAAAAATAATCCGTGACTAATTAATTTGATAAAATGTGACCTATAAATATGCATACGTGACCATGAATTGTATAATTGCAATTTTAATTAATTACAAATACCTCATTTTTGTAATTTTTAAACTTAAAGCCTGGAAATTGATTTAGTGATAGTTAATACCTGATTTATGAACACTTCCCTTAGTTAAATAGGATGATATTAAATTTGGGTTGAGTTTTTTATTGCAATGGGCTTTTACTTTTAACAATGTTTGCCGCCCATTGTAAAAGGAGGAGGTTTTAACAAAGGGCAGCCAATGGTGGAAAATATGCCGCATATTATCTTTTTTGTTTAGATGCATTGATTGCCTGTTGTGAAATCAATGAAATACATAAACTTTTTTGTAAGCATACGTTACGAAAGGTTTTTTTGCAACATATATTGAAATATTGTTGTCGAATATCAATTGAGTTAACCAATGAAAGCATACATTTAACAACTTTATCATCAACACGCAAGTAATGAATGTTGATATTTACATGTTGCAAGAAGCCATTTTTCTTGAAGTGAATATAGTTAATTAGGTTTGAGTTTATGAGTGTCTAGATATGTGACTTATAGTCGAAAATATTTTCTAAATGATTACAAAGGTACTTGTCTAATAAAGAAATATAATATTCGGGTGGTTATATTCATGCCACATTTGTTTATAAATCTGCCATATTTAATTATATTAAAGGTTATTAACCTTTATTCATTATTAAACTTACATCTTTAACTTTTCTGTTCATCACAGTTTTATTATTAACATTTTATTTATTAGAAAATCTTGTCCTTAATCATGATCTTTTGTCCAAAAATATTGTTAATGTGCTTTAAAATGAAATTTAAATATTTAATCGCATTTTGCATTATTATTTGTTTTCCTTATTTCAAAATACAATGGGCAAATGAATCGGTTTACTATATCCGAAAGAAAATTTTGGAGAGAAACCATAATCAAGAACAATTTATGTTAATTTGAGAATAAGAATGAGTTGAAAAAAGTTTGAGACATAAATATGATAATGTGTAAAACTTATGAACCTTTCATGCAATTAAAATATAGTCTAGTTATTAAAAAATGTGGTGTAAATATATTTAGCCATATAATTTTTGTGACGTATGTGGCCTTGACAGGATTTGATAAAAGTTCGAGAAATGAAAGGAGCTTATGTTGAGCCTCCATTGGGTGTTCTTGAAGAGAATCCACAGTATAGACAAGCTCCATTTCTTGTTTGGGGTCGAGAAGAGGTTTGAAGATGTTCAAAATTTGAAATTGAAAACGAAAAAAAAATTAAAAGATTGAGTTAGGTAGTATTATGCCGCCCATGGAAAAACTAGCTCATATATCTTGCATTAAGAAATCAACCGCACGGATTCGTGTTAAAATGACGAAATATGATTAAAAAGTTCGATTTTAAAGGTTGAGGATGAATTTTCTTGAGTTGCTAAACATTAGGGAGTAACTGGGAAAGCTTTTCAAAAAAACAAAAAAAGAAGAAGAATGGCACAATGGATGGCCTTAGTTGAACTTTTGCCTTGCAATAATTGCTACTTCATTGTTAATTAAACAAATGTTTTAATTATTTTCTGTTTTTCTAAACTCCCAAATAAAAAACTAGAGAAGTGTGGGATTCTAGGTTTGAGGATGCCGCCTCTTGGGCTTCGTTCGAGTCCTGACCTGTTTGTTAGATATAAAGAGAGCAGGCAGAATCCGCAAGGATGTTACGAGGACATATTACTACTGTTTTAACAACCTTTATTATTTACTTTAAAAGCGTAATATGATTTGAAAAGTCATCTATTTGATTTTCAAATTGAGAATGAAGAAGAGAAGGGGTTGAAAAAATTAGGACGAAGTTTGGTTCCCCATGCAAGAGTAAGTTTGATAATCCCTGCCTTCTACACAAGTATGGTAAAACAACATTGTTATTAACATTTATTTTTCCTTTTTTATTTTGGCTGTTAATAGACATGTCTTAGGGGAAAGGAAAAAAAAAAGCAGATCCTGTAAAGAAGTTACAAAAGCCAAGTCCCCTAAATTGCATATTAATGGACGGAAAGAAAATAGAACAGCGGTCCGTGCAACAGCAAAAGCTCCGATTGCTGCTTCTCGTAGGAGGTGAATGTTCGTGTCCACTGAGGCGAATGGAAAACATTCAAAAATCTCGAACCTCATAGTTAATGCTCCAAATAGCTGTCCATAGGACACTCACTCCCAACTCCATGTTTGTAAAAGTAAATTGATACTGTTAAGAACACATCATGTATGTACCAAGCTCCCTCACTTTATGTTTGAAGAAGAATAATATATATTGAAACTTCTAGTTCTATGTATCAATCCAAGTCAGAGTAGGACCAAAAATACTTAACAACTATTTTTGTTGAAAAAAACATAGCATCAAAAACCAGAAAAATAAGACAGAGTTAATCTGGAGCAAGAGTGTGCGTGGGAAGAGTGGAGAAACGATTAGCGGACAATAAAGATTGTCGAAATTTACCAAGCACAAGTAATAAGCATAAGCAGAGAAATTCATGCATCAGTCCGTTTCGCACACTGTGAAGTTTGCACTTAGTCATGCAGACAGCATAAACAAACATGTGTAGTCTTTCTTTTTTACCAATAGGTGAAAATACAGAATTACATGCATAGAAAATAGTAAATTCAGCAGAAATTGTAGCATTCCAAATTTGAAGAAATTAAAATCCACGTAGAACAATTCAAAAGGGTATAGAAAGTATATCATTCTTCTCCTTCCCCTTCCCCTTCACCAAGCAAAATGTAAACCAAAATAAGTATGATGAGAACATGATCGAGAAATGGTATGTTCCACTTGAACTTCAAATATACCTCGATAAGATACTCAAATCCACGATTGGATGTGGTCCAGAAAGAACTAAAATTAGTAATTGAAAAACACTACTATCGTAATAAATCATATAAGATTGAAAAGCCCATACAAAAACTAAACATAAAAAGAAAAAAAACATGAGAATGAAACTTTTCATGACTCATCCAAAGAATCTAGGTAAAATTCAACTCGGATTCTTTTAAATAAATGCAAATAAATTTTAGAATTACTTGTCGTAAACTTCAAAGAAATAAAACCAGTTAAATCCGTACAAAAAAAAAGGCTAGAAAAGAAAATAAAAGGAGTTAAACAAGTTGATCGAGTGTCGTTAAAAAAGGATACAAAATTGAAACTCTCAAACATGCTCTGAAGATTTTGATAAATCAATCAAAGTCGAATTATTCGACATACGGAAAAAATTTCAGAATTAGTTGCTAAATTTAAACAAAAATAGAAAAGATTAATTGAAACAAATTTAAGCAAACACAAAATCAAAAGTGAGCAAAAAAAGAGGAAAGAAAAGAAAACAAAGTGATAGGAATTTATTAGATGCAAAAAAGATAACAAATCAGCACATGCAAATACATATATATGCTTTTATATACCCGCACATACACGACAGAGTAAAAAATTATACACAAGAAGAATTAAAAAATTATTCTCCAAATTCTTCCTGATCGGTGCCATTATCATCATCAGAATCCAAATCTGAAATGAAATCAAAGCAAGAAATCACAATTAGAAAATGCTCTTACAGAAAAATCGCAAGAGGAGCCGAAATTTATCTATGAGAAATAATCTTACTGACTACTCCTGTGTGATCTTCAACTGGCAATTGATCAACATGGGTTTCTGATTTTTTTGGCTCATGTTCTTCTTCATGGTCCAGTTGAGAAACTAGTGGTGGGTGCTCAACTCCTGCACCACGAACCGGTGGCTTCTTGCGGCAGCCTCGTCGACTTATGTTGTGATGAACAGGCATATTTTGTAGGATTTTTTCTTGTGATTCTTGTGCGCTCTCTTTGGTGGGGGACAACTTTACATTGCAATAGGTTGGCTGGTCTACAAATTTATATAAGGTTTCTTTTTATTTTTTTATTTTTGTATAAGCTATTAAATAGTTGCATGTAATGCATGTCTTGTACCAAGAGTCGCATGTCTTGATCACGACTATCTTTTGAAAATACAACTACCTTAAATTGGTTGCACTTTTAGTTTGTTTTCCATCAATTACGATACTAAATACTCCCACGTCTTGTAACTAATAGTTACACCTCTCATATTTGACCATGACTATTTATTGACAAAACAATATTTATACTCAACCTTCAAATATAGAAGAAAATATCATTGCATGTGTTAGGTTTTTAGTATTGGCAATTATGTGGACAAATGACTAATTTGTAACGTGTTGTAAAAGTTAAGGACATATGGTACAATTTGTATAAATTGGGTTATGAGGTCTAGGGTTCGAGCATAAAAAGTAGAGAAATACGATGCCACATTTTCGTTGGCCTATCGCCGGACACTGCTCGAGCTACAAAAATAGAATCGTCGTCGCTCGCCTGTCGCCCGACTCTCGCTCGAGCGATAGGTCAATCCGAAAAACCATAATTGCTGTTTTAAAGTATTTTTCTGGCTCATTCAACTTAATTACCCTCTTCTATAAATACCTAAGCCTATACACGAAATTGGGGTGGTTATCTCATTATGCCTCATTGGTATAACATATTCTTATAATCTTTTAAGAGAACACAACTCATTGGTGAATCATTCATATCATTCTTAAGATCAAGCAACCAAGTTTTGGGAAAATATCAAATTAAAGAATCCAAAACACCTACTTCCTAAACATTCTTAGAAAGGTACTTTCTCAATTGAAATTCAGAGGTTGCTGGAGGTTGAGAGATATTGGACTACAAGCGCAGGAAGAAGAATAGGAATATGTGATTCTTGGATATCCACTTGGAAGAGATTTGTGCAGAAGATTGTAAGACTACTAGAAGATTGTGAGTTTATAAGTACAGTAGAACTTGAAAGCTAGAAGAGGTAGATCGGGAGATCTAGCAGGTTGGCTAAATAGTATCTATGGTAGCAGATCGTAAGACTAGAATGAGCAGTAGATCATGGAGTTGTAGGGTTTACAATAGCTAGTGGAACTAGTTTGGAATTAAATTGTAATCCACATTGTCTATAGTGGAGGTAACTGACTTGGTCCCGAAGTTTTTACTCAGTTGGGTGTCTCCGTCATCAATATTGGTGTTATTTACTGCTTTCATATAAACTGCGACAATCCAACATATGATAATTGAATTGTATGCTTAATCATCTAGAAACAATTAAAAAGTGGCTTATTGCTTTTAATTGTGTAATTCCGCACGTGTGTTAAATAATTTAAAACTTTCAGCATGCTCTTCCAACTTTTATCTTCCTTCTCCTACCCTATAAGCCTTTTCTTAACAACAATATGTTGGTCTCTCTACCATCTCAGACCTATATGAACTCTATTTACTTGTTCATTGTGCTGCATGCTCGTCCCTCAGAACTAGTCAATTCACTCTCTCTACGTCATGGCTTTGTTCAATATTATGTAATCACCATCGAGTGATACTTGCATAAGGTGAGTTATATCATATAGTAGCAAGAACTATATGAATAAAATACATATTTGGCCTTTCCAACTCCACAAGTTCATAAATAAGTTATTAGTAGAGCAAGAGTGACTCCTAGTTTTTAATTACCTACCCCCACATCCCATTGCACAATTTATCCTTCACTGACTTCAACAACCTACGTATTCGTACGCGAAACTTAGAGTTTTTGATGCCTAAAATTCTTGTATTCCTAGGAATCAATGAAAACTAGAAGGTGGTAGTGTAGCATTATTCTTTTGGAATCAACGGAACTATGATAGTACGTTTGTTTACTATTTATATTGCTCTCGCCCGCGCTACATCTGTTGGAAAATTGTCTTGAGGTGAAGAGTGAAGAATAATCTTCTTCAAAATATTTTTCGCAATATGCTTCACAAAATGGTCGTGGATTCAACAAAAGTTTGACAAGATTAGAGGGTAATAAAGGAAAGCGTTTTCTTTCAAAATTTGAATTTGAAAATTAAAAATAAAATAAAATTAAAAGATTGAGTTAGGTTGTATTATGCCACCCTTGGAAAAACTAGCTCATATATCTTGCATTAAGAAATTAACCCCATGGATTCGTGTTAAAATGACGAAATATGATTAAAAAGTTCGATTTTAAAGGTTGAGGATGAATTTTATTGAGTTGCTAAACATTAGGGAGTAACTAAAGCTTTTCAAAAAAAAAAAAAAGAAGAAGAAGAAGAATGGCACAATGGATGGCCTTAGTTGAACTTTTGCCTTGCAATAATTGCTACTTCATTGTTAATTAAACAAATGTTTTAATTATTTTCTGTTTTTCTAAACTCCCAAATTAAAAAATAGAGAAGTGTGGGATTCTAGGTTTGAGGATGCCGCCTCTTGGGCTTCGTTCGAGTCCTGACCTGTTTGTTAGATATAAAGAGAGCAGGCAGAATCCGCAAGGATGTTACGAGGACATATTGCTACTGTTTTAACAACCTTTATTATTTACTTTAGAAGCGTAATATGATTTGAAAAGTCATCTATTTGATTTTCAAATTGAGAGTGAATAAGAGAAGGGGTTGAAAAAATTAGGACGAAGTTTGGCTCCCCATGCAAGACTAAGTTTGATAATCCCTTCCTTCTACACAAGTATGGTAAAACAACATTGTTATTAACATTTATTTTTCCTTTTTTATTTTGGCTGTTATAGACATGTCTTAGGGGAAAGAAAAAAAAAAAAGCAGATCCTATAAAGAAGTTACAAAAGCCGAGTCCCCTAAATTGCATATTAATGGAAGGAAAGAAAATAGAACAGCAGTCGGTGCAACAGCAAAAGCTCCGATTGCTGCTTCTCGTAGGAGGTGAATGTTCGTGTACATTGTGGCGAATGGAAAACATTCAAAAATCTTGAATTTCATAGATAATGCTCCAAATAGCTGTCCATAGGACACTCACTCCCAACTCCATGTTTGTAAAAGTAAATTGATACTGTTAAGAACACATCATGTATGTACCAAGCTCCCTCGCTTTATGTTTGAAGAAGAAGTTTGAGTGCTACTTAAATATATAGCACGATTCACCCTAAAAAGTTGTTTATCAAACCTCCAACTGGTAAATTATTTATTTATTCTCGGGGAACAACTAATTTACGAACTCAAAAGTTGTACCTCTTTGTTGCGACGAAGAACACCATGAGTTGTAGATTAAATTTGTAGAAATAAACTTGGCTCACACTAACACGCGTCATAGGCACGTAAAAAGTGAGGAGGGAGAGGTTATCAGAAGTTTTCTCCAAAACAAAACATTAGGCCTCTTTATATATGGTCTAAACATAGTCTTGAAGTTGGAAACAAGATTAGAGTATAGTCTAATTTTGGCCTGACATAAAAAATTACAAGAATTTTAAATAAAATAAATGGACAACTAACGATTACGCCTCAAATACATCAGTTTATCTCTCTTTCCTTTTCCTCCTGTGCGAAGAATGTGCAATTTCAACCTGGCAATCATCCAGACTTGGCAGCTAGTCGTCTATGCTGTTAGGATCATCTGAAACAGCAGATGAAAACATTATACAGAAAACAAATTGCATACTTATCCGAGAAGATAAGCAAATTTATAGCTGGAGTAAAAATTATCGCGAGAGAGCGTCTTTGGGAGATGAAGTCTCGACTATCACAAAAACTTTGAATAAGTAAATTAGAATGAGAAACATATTTCATGGCGGTGAATAAGATCTGGACTCACCCAATTTTCATAGTCGAACAATGCGATGCCCTCAAGGAATTTCTCGACCTTCCAAAATTTGCAGTAGCCCAATTGGCAACTTTCGGGGAAGGCGGAACCCCCGGAACATCCATAGAGCTTGAAGGGTTGAGATTTTGAACACAACCATTTTCTTCCATATCATTTGGACATAATGAGTTAGCACTGTAATCATTGGATGCTGCATTCGTAGCGTTAAGATATGAATAACAATCTGATAATAATGTGAAACTCGGACCAAGTAACTGCATAACTCACGCTAACAAAGAAATTATGAGAATAATAAAATATCATCGTATAAAGCGACCTATGGTTAATCAATCATAATATGAACTATGCCTCAAGAAGTTACAAACCTCCTCATTCTTCCCTGAAATGTCTAGATAATCAGCTAATCTGGATATTCTACGGGCTGTTTTTCTACCATTAGCAAGACCATGTCGAGTACGACTTTGAGCACCACCAGGTCCACAGTTAAGTGTCTGTGGGATTGAAGGGCTAGGGGAATCCCCAATATCTTCCATTGCTGGTCCTGTGGCTCTTTCACTTGCTGTTCTGGGTCTACCACGCCTCCTCTTCATAACCTCAGATTGGAGCTCTTCAATTGGAGAACTTATGTTTCCTTCAGCACCATGTTCACCCTCGTTTTCACCAGAAGCCTCAATTCCAGAGCTCTGGTTGTTCTTTCTTCTTGAATAAGCATTTTGACTGTTGCGAGGTACTCCTAATTGAGGCAAGGAATCTCTTTCTTTACTGGCTTTGGGGATGCTTCCTATTGTCGACGAGAGATTTGAGCAATTGCTTCTTGAATCTGCCATCGGTCATGTAGAAGTTGTTAACGTAATAAATATATTAGGTTAAGGGTAGTTTTGTCTTTTATATTTCATTTGTTTTGTAGTATATAAACTCATTTGTATCTTTACAATTTACCCTAATTTTTGAGGCTCTAGAATCGATTTCTCTCTTCTTCCTCTTTTGGTTATTCTTCTCCTTTGTTTGATTTAGGATTATAGTTTGTATTTTTCACATGGTATCAGAGCAGTAGTACATAATATTTGAATTTCGTTCCCGGAGAGCGGCCTTGAGCCACTCGTCCGGCTAGTAATATGTTCCCGGCTATACATATTGGAAAAAGAAAGACATGGATTTAATGGTAACAATGTGCCGGGTATGGAGGGATTTCTCCGTTCTTGCATTCACAAATCCCCACTGCAACTGCCGGTTATACAGTAGCCTCAGGTCATATGCACCAAAAATCCGACTCTCCCCCCAACCAAGTGATCGCATTGTTGGGAACAGTTTCAGAAGTGTAATATCAAACATCCGACCCTCTGTTTTTCTCTACACCACCGCTTCACAATTCTGGTGAATTTTGTTGGGGGATTTTATTGAGTTGCCCAACTGAATAACTGGTTCTTTCATGAAATATTAAATTGATGGGAAAAGGAGGGCAAAATTATTGTAGGAGTGAGAATTTGAGTGACAAAACGGAGTCAAAAGGAGAAAATTATACTCCGTGGTCAAAAGATGTGGGAGAGTGTGACGAAAAGTATCAAGTAAGTTGAAAAAAACATTAGTTAGATGGTTCATTTTGCGATTTAAGAGGATTTAAAGCGATGTCCCTGGAAGATTGTTTGTGTAGATAGTGCGTATAAATATCTAACCTGCTCATTGCACGCTCTTTCTTGTTCGTGAAGAATCATTTCCTGAAACAGGTAATATCCAACAAAGTAAGATTTTGTTCTTAAAGCTTTTATTTTTATTTTTTATTTTTAACGTGGAGGAGGACAATTGGGTGGGGAACGGGTAATATTCAAGAAAGAGTTTCCGAACAATGGAATATCGACCTCATCTTTGTACTTCTCAACATCTGCATATAAAGTACTAATTAGAATATCAAAGCATGTATCATCTCTCATGGAATGCCGACTGGGACAATGCATACGGCAAGCAGGGTACTCATTATTCCTGCAGAAGATGTCATTATGAATTATAACAATTTTTGTTATGTGGAGGACATCATCATTCACTTCATTGACCTAACGAAGACATTTGATATTTTGCAAGCAGGTACAAAATCCTATAAATTGCAATACATACCCGAGTCGAATGGACTTGTCGATGCATTCCTTGCAAAATCGGTAGGCATCCCATCAGAGTGCGGGTCCTCTTAATGATGCCTATTTGTTAAAATGTATGATCAAGTTTTCTAATTTTCCATAAACGTTGAGCAAAATGTTACAAAGTAAACAATTCAAGAATCCTTCGTGTTTGAATTAATGGAGGTGCATTAATCGGTGGTGATATACTTTCAAGATGCATGCAACTTAATGACAGAGAGAAGTCAAAATCTGTCTCAGGGACTAACTCTCAGCAGGGGCTCGTCCACCGTTTTTGTTAGAGAAAATTGATATTTTATATACAAATAAACCACGAAATAATAAATCAAAATTTTCAACTAAACATAAACTATTATGAATAATAGCTAGCAAATAAATGAAAAAAATTAGTGAGGTGATGGCAAAAGGTACCTGCTAAAGTAAATTTGAGGAGCATAAATTTAAATATTAGCTAAAAAGCAATATAAAATGAAAGCTTTAAAAATGTCAAACGTGGAATAAAAATTCAATTGATTAAGCAAATAGCAACACTAAAAATATAAAATCAACCTAAAAATATCATGTGTTGTAAGTGGAAGGAATCATGGATTCTAGTCGGTAATGGTAATTATATGTCAAATAATAAGTCTTATAGGTGTTTGGTAGGTAAATACTTGGTAAGTTACGTTATATTTTATTACCTAAAACTGCACTCAGTGTATTGAAATACCTCGTTTGCTGTAATGGTTGTGATTTTCATAAAAAGTAAAACTAGAGGATTATTTTAATGCATTTCAAATGATCAATTAAATCGTGCAATCCATGTGCTAAATTTTTGTGACACATTTGCAATAATATTGTAGTAGTATTATTTCTCAGTTTATATTCTTAAAAGATTTTTTTTTTTTTCTTTTTTGAAACACAAAGATGCTTAACTAACATTAGATTTAATTAACTAAATTGAGAGGGTTCAATTAAAACTAACTCATTTGCAAGCATTAACCCTTGTACTATAAATGCATTTTTAAAACTAATTCACATGATGAACTCGCATGTATACGTGCAACAAACAATTCTGTTTTCGTTGCTTATACTTGAAAATCTTTTCCAAATGATTACGGTGGTATTTGTCTAATAATGGGTGATCGTTGAAACTAGTAGCCCTCAATTCGTGATTGTATGTTATGTGAGTGTCGTTTTTTAATCAGAAAAATCTGGTTGCAGGAGATTCGGCCATGTATTTGATGGCCGAAAATGGGGATCTCCGTGTTAGGACTTGGAAGGCCAAGAGGGATGGTGGCATCGGTGGCCATGAGTCTTCATCTGAGTGGAATCATAGTGGTGGTTCTGGAAATTATAAGTACTTTTCTGCATTTCTGAAGGGAGATGATAGCAAGCTGATGCACAGAAGCTGCAATAATGGGAGCAAAGTGAAGCCTCAATCAGTTATGGAGGCTATATTTCTTGCCACCAGTGGCCAGCCTTTTGAGGTGGCTTACTACCCGCGAACAAGCACGCCAGAAGTGCTGCGATGAAGATCCAGTGGTTGTTCGATGGTGGCGGTTCATGGTGGCAGAGGTGGGCGGTGTGGATAGGTGGCCCATTTTTATTTCTTATTTAATTATTTTAATAAAATGCAAATTTACAATTTTGCCCCTCACTTAATTGGTCAATTTCAGTCAAACTTCTAATTTCAGGGTTGAATAATGGACAGATTCTATCCAATGGTCTCTGGCTGCTGTCGAAGTGAAAGAATTAGGACTGGAACTGCAAAAATAAAAGGTTTAGATGTAGTCCATAACAAATTGAAAAGTTTGGAACCTCCATTGTAATTTTCCCTTATATTAAGGTAACCGATATTCTTTCACAAAAGAAGAATATAGTTAATTAGTTGTGTGTTTAGAGTGATGACAATGATTAGATCGTGTAGTTCACGCTGTGATCTCGTGCGCGATGAGCACAAAATGCAATTCACTTTTAGTGGTTTATATATATTCCAATTGTTATTACAAAGATACTTATCTAACAGTGGAATATAATTTTTCAAGACTTACATAAATTATATATTCTGTACCCAATTTTCAAATTGTTGGTAAATGGTACTTTTCAGTAAATTAATTTGATTTACTTATTGCAGTACTTCAATAACATCTAGTGTGATTTTGGAGGCTTAGCTTTTGCGCCCTATAATGCGTGATTCTAATAGCACCCATTGCCACAAGGAGCAGAAAGTTGTGCCCTTGATTTAAAGTATGTTTGTGATTTTATGTGGAAGGAGACATGGATTCTAGTTAGTATGGCAATCCAGTTTTAGATGTACATATATCTTGTAGGTGTTTTAAAAGTAAATACTTGCTAAGAGGTTATCTTTAGTTGTTTCAAACTGCAATTACTGTATTGGATGACTAGTTATGAGTGTCTAAAGTGATGGCAACGACTAGGTCTTGCAGTTCACGTGCTGAACTCATAATGAATGTCTTGGGTCTTGGTACTCAATAAATTTCTGATGTTAAACGGTTTGAATTAAGTTTTATAACCCTCAGCCGATGAGTGAAATTATTATCAACACATCAATCAATTGGCTCAATCCGAAAGCAACTTGGGGTCGTTGGAAGCAACTTAATAAAGTTAATGTAGATCACGACCCATTTACGTCTAGGATGGCTCTCTTTTATGTGTGGCCCCTTTACCATTTATTGGTCCATGAGCCCACTATTAGAGCCCATCTAAATTACACCCTAAATCCATATATGGCCTCATTTGTTGGAAGAAGCCGTGTGTGATATTTGCAGAATAGTGGCAGCCGACTTTTGTGTATTTTGCTCATTTAGTGCGTGAGTTTAATACCTTTTGCTTCCTCCATTATTTCTCTTTGTAACTGCAAATTACCACCAAGTTCTTGTCCTTTGTGGGTGAGAAAGGAAGAAACCAACTATAAGTGAATACCTAGTTGTGGTTAGAGCTTTTGTTGATTGTGGTTTGATATTGGTCAGTTGAAACTAAGCCCGGGGTTCCACAAATCAAAGATCAATTCCGCGACAGAACAAGTGCAGCATACAATTTAGTTTTAGGTTCTTATGCATGAAAATCTTTTCCAAATGATTTAAAGGTACCCACTAACTCATGGCGTTCAAATAATACAAAGGAATAAATATTGTTTCAAATATCTAACTCTCAAGCTAAATGGATGTTCCACATACTACCTCCCGCTTCTCACATATATTGACAACGATTGGAATGCACAGCTCATGTCCCAAACTCATATGCGATGCATGCAACATACAACTCACTTTTAGTGGTTTAAACAAAAAAATATTTTCCAAACATTTTTACGAAAATACTTGATTGATAACATAATATAATTTTTCAAATCTTACAGCAATTTTAAATTCTGGTGTCCATTTTCTAATTGCTGTTAAATGTTATTAATTCTTTTAATAAAATAAATTCCATTTACTTATTCAATAGTGGAGTACTTGAATAATGTCGAGTTTGGTTTTGAAGGCTTATCTGTTGTGCGTCTGTGATGCGTGAACCATTTGTCGCAACAAGCAGAAAGCGGTGTCGTTGATCTTGAGTATTCTTGTGATTGTATGTGGATGTAGACATGGATTCTAGTTAGTAATGTAATCCTGTTTTAGATGTACATATATCTTGCAGGTGTTTCAAAGACTTGTAAGACAGGTTATCTTTATTTTTTCAAACTGTAATAAGTGTATTCAAAAACTAGCTTCCTAGGTAATTAGATTGTTCGCAATAATGGTTTTGATTTTGCAAACATATAAAAGTAGCATATAGCTCAAATGCCTTCGATATAATCAATTAGGTCGTGCAATCAAATTTATGATGAATTTGCATGATGGGCATGCAATATTATTATACTAGAATATTGATTCTATTTATATTCCAAATATATTTTTTTGTTCCTTCTCATGCCAAAACTCTGTTCCCTTTCCATGTTAATGATAACAAATTTCAACATCAATATTTAGTACAAATCATAAACCTAGTATGTGTTTTTGTTGAAGAAAATTGTAACTAGAGAGAGTACCATAACCAAACAACAGCAAGAATTATGATAGGAGGCACAGGCAGATGTAGATGCGAGAGAGAGAAAAAGCTTCGACGGTACGATTTATGGTTATCTCATTTTGTATGTGTTTTAGTATAGTGAGTTTGTAGAGAATGTATGATTAAAAAATAAGGAAATTTTTTTGAGTTTATTTGTAATATTATTTTATGGAAGAATATATGGTTGAAAATGAGTTTTGAAAAAATGATTTTTTTTTTTTTTTTTAAATGGAGCCGAACAAGGGCTAAATTTGAGCTGGATTTTTTATTGCAATGGGCTTTCACTTTCATTGCTGCCCGTTGCAAAAGGAGAAGATTTTAACAATGGGCAAAACGTTGCAAAATATTTCACATATTAACATCTTTCAATGACGGTCACTTACTGTTGTTAAAGCTACGAAGTATATGAAATTTAAGCAACGTTCCCTACCACATTGCAAAAGGAGGAAGTTTTAACAACGGGTGATGGATTTTGCAAAATATATCACATTAAATTTTTTCGACAATGGTCACTGTCCATTGTTAAAGCTAAGAAGTGCATAAACTTTTAAAGACATTCATTGCCTATTGCAAAATAAGGAGGTTTTAACAATGGGCAATGAATATTGCAAAATATATCACATATTAACTTTTTCCAGCAATTGTCATTGCTCGTTGTTAAATATACGAAATATACAAATTGTTTTCCAACGGGGGGGCGAACGTTGTGATAGGTTACATTAGCAACATATATTGAAATATTGTAGTCAAATCTCATTTAAGTTAACCAACGACACTATACATTAATTAAGTGTAGCGATAAAACCCTCTTATTCAATTAATGAATGTCGTTATTAAGCCATTTTCCTTGTATTGAATACAGTGAATTAGTTATGAATGCCTAGATTGATGACAACAACTGATGGTGCAGTTCACTTGATGAACTCGTACTAAATGTGTGCAGCACACAATTCACTTTTAGTTGCTTATACTTAAAATCCTTTTCTAAATGATTACAGAGGTAGTTGTCTAATAACAAAATATAATTTTTGTGACGTACACGACCTCGTCTGAGTTTGATAAAAGCTGGAGAAATGAAAGGAGTTTATGTTGAATCTCCATCGGATGTCTTTGAAGAACCCACAATATAGACAAGCTCCACCTCGTGTTCGAGTCGAGAAGATGTTTGAAGATATTCAGGCAAAACTTTCTGGGCTGCGAAGTTCCTGCTTTGTTTGCTTCCTGAGCGGAAAAGTGTGATATTTATGGTTCAAGCGAAAAAATCTGGCTGATTTTGGTGCAGTTGCTCAGTGCCTGGCTCCAACTTGAGTTAATGATTACAAATGTCCTGTTAAATATCAATGCTAATCTCCGTGGAAGAGCTTCTATGTTGGCTGTTGAAAAATCTTCTTCTCTGCTCATGATATAGAAGATTCCCACCGTAATTCTTGGAATGGATGTTTCAAATGGGTCCCTGGGCCAGTCTGATATCCTATCAATTGCTGCAGTTATCAATTTAAGGCAATGGCCATTGATATCTCATTGTAGAGCAGCTGTGAGCACTCAATCCCCGAATGTTGAAATGATAGATTCTCTGATCAAGCACGTCTGACACTGAAGATAATTGCATATTTAAAGAACCTATGCTCAATTTTTATGTTAACTATGGCAACGAGAAGCCTGAGAAGATTACCATATTCAGGGAAGGTGTTAGTGAATCACAGTTCAACCAAGGCTGGGATATTGAACTTAATCAAAATTCTTATCTAACAACGGAATATTAAGGAACCTAGTGTTCGTTCTAAAAAGAACAATATAGTTCATTACTTAGTCATGAGTGATAAGAGCCACTAGGTCGTGCAGTTCACGTAATGAATTGTTAAGGAATAGAATTTCACATTGAATAAAGATGTAAATATAAATCAACTTATAAAGAATTGTGTTACTCATTTTAATAAAGTTGACCTTTTAAAATGAAAACTCCAAATCTTAACATAGTATCAGAGCCTGTAAAGCTTCAACAAGCAATTTAATCCTATTAAAACTCAAAAAATTTGAGCACACGAATTTCAAGATTGGTCTGCTCAAACGAGTCACCATCTTGCGAGGGCATGTTAAGGGATAGAATCTCACATCGAATAAAGATGTTAATATAAACCAACTAATAAAGATTTACTTTGGCATACCTCGCTTCATCTTCATAATCTACTTTGGAAGGAGCGTTGTATCTTGGGAGACAGACATCCATAATCCCGTTTGCACTTAATTGGGGGGCGAAATCTGTCTTAAGGAGATTTGCTTGGCATACCTCGCTTCATCTTCATCTTCTTCTTTTCATTTTTTTACTTACTTTATTTGTTCTTTCGATTGAGTTAGTTGTCTTTCTGACAACATGTTTCACATGGGTCCCTGGTCCAATATGATATCCCGTCAATTGTCAATTCAAGGCAATGACCATTGATATCTCATTGTAGAGCATCTGTGCGCACTCAATTTCCAAACGTTGAAACGATAGATTCTCTAATCAAATGCATATCCAACACTGAAGATAACGGCATATATAAAGAACTTATGCTCGAATTTTATGTTACCTATGGAAATGGGAAGCCTGACAAGATTACCACATTCAGGAAAGGTGTTAGTGAATTACAGTTCAACATTGAACTTAAATCAAATTATTGAGGCTTGCAAGTTTCTCCATGAAAAATGATCACCAAAATTGTAGTGACTATTGAACAGTAGAAATTATCAGACAAATTTATTTGCCCGGTTCTCCTGATAATGTGCGGCCAGGGACAGTAATAGATAATGGATAATTAAATAATGCTGAGTGTGTTTTTTAAACCTTAGCTTGTACACCTTTGTAAAAGCATGGTTCTAAACACACCCTTCCATTGCAAGGAGTAGAAAGTCTATCCTTGTTTTTGAGCCTCCATGTGATTGTATGTGGTGAAACATGGGTTCTAGTCAGAAATTGTAATCCCATGTTAGATATGTATCTTATAGGTTTTTGATAAGAAAGACTTGGCGAGCAAAGTTATAGTTCGTCATCTAAAATTGCATATGTATTCGAAGACCTCGTTTTCTTTTTGATGTAATTTTTCGATTTACCTAAAATAAAAAAAAATTAGTGAATTTCTTCAATGCATTTCTTATGCTCAATTGGGTCGTGCAATCAACATGCTGAATTTGCATGATACGCGCCCAATATTATTATATGGAGTATTATTTCTCAGTTTATATTCCAAAGATGCTATTTTTTTTTTCTCTTTTTTTCTTTTTTTTTTTTTTCGAAGCACCAAGATGCTTAACTAATATCAAAACTTAAAGTAACGAAGTTGCAAGGTTAAATTAAAGTTAACTCACTTGCAAGCATTAACCCTTGTACTATAAAAAAATAACAGTTAAAAGAGTTTGAATTAGAGTAAAATACTTTTTTTGAAAAAAATCAATGTTGCGTTTATATCTATAAATATAATATTCTATATCACGCCTCCATAGTATTTTGACACCCACAATTCTGAAATAGCATTTTCTCATGTTGTGTCGCATTCAAAGCTTCCATTTTGAATACGACCTAGGTTACAAGTATTCACTTGAAGTACTATTACAAATTTCAATCATAAGATCAAGGAAGGTTGTCCTTTATTCTTCTGTGAGACTCGTAGCGGTGTAGAAGGTTTGAGATATCAACGAAAATTTTCTTGCAGTCACATTCAATTGGTGCTTGACGAATTAGATTTCTTGAATTATCCAAGTCATGAAAAAACTGTAAACATAATAGTTCCCGGTGAGAGCTCTAGTATGACTGGTGATAATGGTAACGGAAAGGAGGCACTCAAATAAGAACAGAAGATGGTAAATATCCATATTATTGACTAGGAAAAATACAATGGAGTATAAATTTTATTTATTTATTTATTTTTTTTGGTTATTAGAAAATAGTTTTGAGCATGCAAATATATGATCTTCTCAATACAAAATTATAACTGAGGAAACCTCTGTTCAACCTTCTGATGATAATGAGGCTGAAAAAGCTACTGGAGGAAATGCAAGTTGTGAAATTGACGAGAATCAATCAGAGAATAGGCAGAGTAGGCACGGTAGACCTGCAAGAGTTTTGCCTGCCAAAACATCTCTTAGACCTCTAAATGCAGATCAAAGTTAGTGAAAGACAAGAGGACCAGAAATGGAAACGCACTTAAATGGGGATGTGGTGGTGCTCGAAAATGTACTCAACATGGTCCCACTAACGATAGCAAAGTGACCCTTATTGGCATAATTATCAGATTATATGATCTTTGAAGAATGAGAAGCATTCAATGACTAATGCCCTAACTCAGGGTGTTTCAAATAATACAGATGAAGGATAATTGTTTTTCAAATCTCTACCTCTTCAAGCTAAATGGATGTTCCACAACCTCCGCCTACTGGTCCTCATGAAATTGTCAATTATGCTTCCAAAAATTTTGTCCTGAAACTTTCATAAGGTCGAGATTGTCCTTAAGGACATTGCGCACTTCCACCATGAACATAAAAACTTTAAATGCTAAAAACACAAACACTTAATGCACATAAGGAATTAAAATCTTATTTCACATTCACAAAAGAAGAATATAGTCAACAAGTTGCGAGTGTCTAGAGTGATGACAATGATTAGACCATGCACTTCACGCCATGAACTAGTACGCGATGCGTGCAACATACAATTCACTTTTAGTGGTTTATACAAGAAAATATTTTCCAAGTTTTATTACGAAGATACTTGTCTAATAATGGAATAAAAAATTTCAAATCATATAGAAATTTAAAATTCTGATACCCATATCCATTTACGTATTCAGTAGTGGAGTACTTAAATAATGTCTAGAGTGATTTTGAAAGCTTAGCTGTTGCGCCTCCAAA
>CAIGRB010119643.1:0-12888 GCA_903798255.1 Fraxinus quadrangulata
TGAGAAAAGGACGTGTGCATGGGGCGATTGGCTTTGTTACATTCAGCTGTAGTTTTCATAGTTTAAAGGGGTGTAAGCCTTTTTTATTTATTTTTCACTGTTCCCAATTTCCTAATGGTAACCTTAGGGTAGGGTTAATAAAGCCTTGAATGGCGGGCACCTATCCTCTGTACTTACTATTATTAATTTTGTATTCCAAGTCAAGTGCTCTTGCTCCTTCATCAGATTCCAAACCCATCATCCTTTTATTTTATTTCGATTCATCTGCAACTTTTTTTTCCCCTTTGTGTTTTGGGAGATTGAGGAAAGATGTGTTTTTAATCAAGGAAAAAGGACAAGGTTTAAGTAGAGATGGCTCAAATAGTTTGGAGCTTTAGACAAAGGCGTCAAAGAGATGAGGGAAGAAAATTTTATTGCTGATCGTCGGCGATATAATTGTTGATGTTTCTAATCGAAATCAAAATATATTTGATTCAAAGAGAGTTATTGACACCAATACTTTGGGTGGTCATCAATGCACCTTCATCGACGTTTACCGACTTAATTAGTGATATTGTTTGAACCGACATGAAGCTTAACTGCTACTAACAATTTTTTTTTTTTTTTTTTTGCATATTTTTTTTTTATTATTTCCTTATAATATTACAGATTTGTAATTTTTTTCCTTTAGCGGCTATTTAGTTCTAATGGAATGATCTTTAGTTAGTATTTAATTTTTATACTTACAATATTTTAATGATTTATTTATCATTTTTTTGAATTAGGTGTTTTATTTCATAATTGTAAGAAGTCCAAGCATCTTTTGAGTTTTTAATATTAGGAAAAGAAAAAAAAAAGAAAAAAAGGGAAGAAGAAGAAGAAGAAGAAGAAGAAACATCTTGAATGTTGTTTTGGGCTATGTTTTGTTTCATTTTTTCAACATTAATTATTAAAAAGACAAACAAAAGGGAAAAAAAAAATGTAATTTCAAAAATTTGAAGTCTTTCCATGAATCGAGAGATTTTACCTACTGTCTAATTCGCCTAATGTTTGAATTGACTCTAAATTTTAGTTACTGAAAGAGGAAATGAATAACTTTCTAAATAACCTTACAACTCGAATTTTCGACATTGTAGATTGATGATCATGCACTTGTTAAATCTCTAGAAACATTTATAAGTTAATGAGAGGGCGTGAATAGAGAATTTATATTTCGTTACATGTTAGGTTGATTATGAGTCAACGGGTTAACTTATTATTGTGCCCAATTTATGCAGTGATTAAACTAATCGGGTGTTAGAAAATTTGTTTGCAAATTTATCTTGGAAACTTACTGCTGAAAAAAATAAAAATAAAAAACTCCCCTAATCAAGCTGAGGGTTGGATATGCTAATTCCATGTATACAAAAAGGTCGACATAACTAAAAAAAAATATACTTGAAGTTTTTATCATAACATTTTTTTATTATTAACAAAATGAAATATGGTTGAATAAAAGTGATCTAATCAATCTCGAGATGGAATGTACAATAAAAGTGACAAAAAGTCACCATACATAGAGTTAGTGTCTCTCCGACTTCTTGTGATCGCTTTCAAATTCACTATTTGAAGGTGATTGTATAAAATTATTACCATAAAGTCCATAACTTCCTCATTGTTTTCATTAATATATCTAAAAGCATTTCTCCATAATCCCTATCACCGGGTAGAAAAATTTACAAAATAATGTAATATATACAGGAGGCAGATTAGAACAAAAGCAATAAAGCTTGCAATTTGTGTGATTTGACCCCTCAGGCTCCTCTCTCTCTCGGACACACCTACAGATACAGAGATACGTAGTTGTCCGTGAGAGCAGACAACAGATATGTCTTCTATTTTCATTTATGTATGCTTTTGTCCTTGCATTATTTTCAATATATATAATCGACAAATCAATTCACCAGACGTTTTTCGTTTCGTTTTCGTTTTCTTTTTCCATTTAATTAGAACAAGAGAGAGAAATCTAGAGAGAGAGAGATCTTGCAAAAAGAAACCCTAAATGTTGTTAGTGAAAAAGATGGGTGTCAATTTTTGTAAAACAATTGAAAACTATCACATCCAAGGTTGAATGCTGAAAAAACGGGTTTCTTCATTCAAAAAACTGTCTTTAAAGTATACTGTTTCTATGGACTCCGTTACACTGCGTGTTGTGGTCCATTTTTATAGCAGCAGCAGCAACTTAATTTGTTGGATCTCAATGTCTCTGTGTTTTTGCATGTGTGGTAACAGATGAAGGTACCGCCTTGTATGGTGAATCCACCGCCTTTCTTACAACTCATGCTACTAATAAAATATTTTCTGCTTAATACAATCAAGTTTTCAAACTGAGGGGCTGTTCGACAAAGCTTTTGTTAAACACTTAGATTTTGATTAAATTTGATGAAATGTGTAGATAACATTTTGAATTAATCAAATGTGTAATTATAATTGGAGTTTGACAAACAATCACTATATTCGTATTTAAAAGTATAAATAGAAGTGAACATATTATGTACTTTTTCAAAAAATCAAATCAACATAGTGGAATAATTATTAAGTCTGAATTAAAAATAGAAATCCAGAAATGAAACGAGTACAAAAGAAAACAACAACAACAACAACAGCAACAGCAACAATCAATCAATCAATATTGTTAAAGTCCTCTAAATCTACTTCTAGTCATCGTGGAATGTTTGGACTTTGTTTTGGTAATGTTCAAAATCATCATCATTTATTTACTTTAAGACTTCAGTAAAAGAAGTGACACTCAATTATGGAAAAAAGTAACGATATTATACGTGATTATGGTTGAATGATAGATCATGATTACTGCTTATTAAAATTACCAAACTATGAAATGTTGTGCTATATGTATATAATGATTTACATACATATTATGCGGTAAGATTTGATTGATTAAAATTTCTTCAACTAACTAAAAAAAAAATCCACTCTTTTTGACACAAGTAGTACGAATTTGTCCATCCCGGTAATTAATGGGATCCAAAACTTTTCGAATTTAGAAATTTACATGAAAATCATTTTTTCTGTTTTATAGGGAAAAGAAAAAAATCCGTTAGTGAAATAAATTGAAAGAAAAAAGGGAAAAAAATAATTTAAAATTCATTTCTCTATTCTCTATCATTTTCCTTTGTTTCTAAGAGTAGCTTATACTCCTAAGAGCATTTCCAATAGACTATTTAAACATAAAATGCTCATTATTTTAAAGAGTCGAGCCTTAAAATTATGTTCCAAGAGACCTTTTAAATTAACATTTTATTTTAGTCCATGTTTCATAGAAATTAAAATTTAAATTTAAATTTAAATCAAAGTCAACAACTAATTTTAACTACACATTTTATGAGATCCACCTCTTTTGAACCACACATTTTATCATATTTTATCAAAATACATAAAAAAAATCTAATTTTAATCCCCTACAAAATAGAGCTTAGAGAGTGAGTCAAACACATTCTCTATGATTAAATGTATTTAAAGTATTTCAATTTTTAAAGGAGAAAAATAATATAACAACTTAAAGGGAAGCTAGTAAAAATAAAAGGCAAAAAAATAATAATTTTTTTTTTTTAGTAGTAGAATTGAGTGTTAATATAAAGAGCATTTAAAAAATTTTATTCTCTAAATTTATAAATACTTTATAAATTATGAAATATGCTTTTTAAAAATAAAATGTCTCGTATATGCTTTGTTACTTGTTAAATTGCAAGACCATAGAGTACCGTGAGTCTATTGGTAGCATGTTGCAGTCTAAGTTTGAATTTGATTTTAATGTAGATTGACTTTGTGTTTACTAATTTATACCCAAGAAAAGAAAAATGAAAATTATAGAATGGGTTTAGACATCTTGACAGGTTTGTACTTCCAGAATGGAGACATAAAGGTTGAACATAAATACAATATTTACTGAATCCAAATCTTTTATTGCGAATGACCTTTTTTTCCTTTGTACTGGATGGCCATATCCAATGGTCCAATTGGTCCATTCAAATTTGCTAGTATTTAACAAACTATATATATATATATTGAAAATTCGCGATACAAAAAATAGGAAATTTTTTTGAATTTATAGACTAAACTATTTTATTGAAAAAATATGTATTTGAAAATGAATTTCGAAAAATAAATTTAATGAATGGTGCTCAAACATGGGCTGTATTTAAAGACTATTTTAGTTATTAAGGTCAAAGATTAATTTTTACTATACATTTACATATGTTATGCACTTAATATTTATATATTTTCCATCACTCCTTTTCATTGTAATCTCTTTATAATTTCTCCCAAACAAGCACATGATCAATGAGAAAATTAAAATAAAGATGCTTGATTTCATGATTACAAGCTTATTTCACATTAATTGATTGAGACTAAAATATTGTTATTTAAATTTCTAAGAGGTTACCAGTCTTTTCAAGAGACCGCTATTGGATTTTCATGACTTCATGGTCATTTGAGAAAAAAGTAATGTCGTTTATCCTTTGATTGATGGTTATTGTAAAGAGAAATAGGGGAAAAAAGACGTTTTGATTAATAGTGATTTTTTTGAGAATATTTGATTAAAAGTAGGTAAAAATTTTGAATTTTTTATTGTAAGAATATATAATTAAAAATGAGACTGAAATAAATAGTTTAGAAATAAGCAAAACATGGACTTAGTATCAACGTTGCTAGAACATTAGTACATGTGAAAGAACACAATAAGTCCAATTTAGTCTAATAGAATGTAAGAATATGAAACTCATTGCATTGGAATGATCATATTCTTCCACTTAAACTAGCGGTAGATAGCATTAATCTTTGAGAATTATATGGTAGTTTTTCAAGAAAACGAAGTTTCTCAATATGTAGGTGAATGTATAGAAGGACAAGTTTAATATGAGGAAAATTAACAGCTAAGTTCAAGAATTTCAAACTTTAATTATGTTTTGTCATTAGAAAAGAAATAGATATTAATTTATTAATAAATTTGTTTGTTTTTTCCTTTTGGCGTTTAATATAGCGCAGGGGTACGGCATTTACATGCAGACAGTATGGATGTGTGTGTGTACCGGGACCTTACATGAATGTGACTAGAGATAAAACTATATTAATTTTGTAAATTTTATTTTGTTTTTGAAGCAAGGGCAATGAGGATTATATACAAAAATATCATTTTCTTCTTGGCCAATTGTCATTGATAAATGGTGCATATCCTAATTATAAACATGTTTTAGATTTTAGTAGAATATTTGTCGTCATGATTGAAAGTAAATCTCAAGCCATAATAATTTCGTTAAATTACGATAGCTTTAAATTACTAGAATCAATCCTCCTCGGTCTTATTTGACCTTTTAAATTTTTTTTATCCTCAAAATCTTCGAAGTAATAGCATGTTCTATGAACCTTATTTAACTATAACTATTTCTCTTGGAAGATAAATTTATCATATATATAATAATGGTTGTTTAATTAGAAAGATTTAAAGAAATTATTTGAATGTAAATTAATACAAAAGATTAGGTTTTTAGAAGTCAATAAGTAATAGAGTTCAATCCTTTGTACATAATGGTTTGCCAAAATGTCCAATGGCAACAATGCAATGAATGTTGGACAAAAAACAAATTTAAATATACCAATGCAGTGCTGCCACCTAACCCCATGACAAAATACCTGACGAACCCCTTTGTACATGTAGCATATCCAAAGTGACAAGGCTTCCTCCATTGGTAATAGCGGTTAAAGATTTCCAACATTGTTAGACTCTTCATCGGTACTTTGAGCGGCAGAGTCGACGAGTCGCTTGACTCGTTTGACATCTCTACTTTAAAGACATCTTGACAGGACTTTTGAAATCCTAAAGCTCCTTCTGTGTTAAAAAATTGCTTTAATTTTAATAATGTTCGAATAATATTTTTAAAGTACTTTGTCTAGTTAAAGAGTTTTCAAAAAAAAAAAAAAAATAGACTTAGATAATTTTCTAATGAAACTCATCTATAAGAAATATAAGTAAATGTAGTAGCACTGTCAAATGAATTCTAACTAAAACTATGGATCATATTCCCATTTCAAATTTTCTACATAAATCATTTTTTCATTAAAGTGAATGTTTGTTCAATTTATATTAATTTTCTCGCGAGTAGATGGTACTTGATGGGATTACCATTGGTTTCAACTAGGATTAATTGTAGCAAGAAATAGAAGGATGAACCTTAAAAGACTGATATGTAACAAATTCCGAACATGGAATAATATCATCTGGCTACGAGTAGCTTCTGCCACTATTTGCTAAATTTTCTTAGGTTAAGTTTGGTTAGAAATTCATTTGACAATAGTATGAACTGCTCGACATTTTATATCTTGTGGAATATTTAAGATGCATATTTAAATCTAATATTAAAAATGTAGTAAATTAATCGAGATGTCTTACCATCTCGAATACTTTACTAGTCGAGATTGTATATTTTGTTGGCCAAGATATCAATTTTCATCCTATTGAACAATAAAATTACTTTACTAGTCGAGATTGTACATTTGAAGATTACTTTATCTACCATATATAAAAATGCGAATGGATGAGAAAACATGCACTCCCCCATTATCCTTAATAATGCTCTTCACATACAGAGCCACTTCGGAAAAAAAGGTACCATGAAAAATAGGGTTTCACCAAAAGATAAATTTATTACGAGTTATAACAATGATATTTAGGAAATGTGAGTCCCATTTTTGTCTAAAACTGCATTTCGAAATAGTAGGTTGATGTAAAATATGTGATTAAAAAATAAGGAAAAGTTTTGAATCTGAGAGTAATATTATTTTACTAAAAAAAATATGTGATTGAAAATAAGAGAGAAAAATGTATTTTGAAAATACGTTTCTCTTCCTCTTCTTCTTTCCACTTTCTAGCCATTTAATATTATATTATGGGTAATTAGCACATAACATTCACACATTTTACTGTTATTACGAAAAACGTCATTACCTTTTATTTTTAAAAAAATTTACCCTTATTTTAATTATTCATTGCGCAAAAGATCTTCATCCATTTTCTCAATTAAAAATTGTGAAATTACGAATATACCATTCTCTTTAAGTAAAATAAAAGGAAAAAGAAAAAAATAATCGCAACCATAATTCCATTTTTTTAAAAGCGCAAATGAACCCCAAATAAATTATTAAAAGGGTAATTAACACATAATGTCCATACTTTTCACTATTATTGCAAAAATAATTCATACCTTTTTTTTTTTTTTTTGCATTTTCATTCTTAATTACACACTTTATTGCGCAAGCCATCATTTCTATCTATTTTCATCCAATTTCTCAATAAAAAGCTGTAAAATAACAAATATACCTTCCGATTTAAATAAAAAAGCTAAAAAATTAATTGCAAACATAGTCCCAATTTTGTTTAAAGTGCAAATGAGTCCCCCATAAATTTTTTTTAAAAAAAATTTAAAAACAGTGCAAACGAGTCCCAATTAAATTTATTTAAAAATTGTAAAAATTATAAAAAATTAAAAAGTACAAACGAGTCACAAATAAATTATTAAAGAACTAAAAAATAAAAAAATAGTTTTTATTAAATATGAGGGTATATTCATTATATCACAATTCTTTATTTAGAAATTGAATGAAAATGGATGGAAATAATTGTTTGCATAATTAAATGTGTAATTAAGGGTGAAAAAAAAAGGTATGAACGTTTTTCGCAGTAATAGTAAAAGATAAGAGTATTATGTACTACTTACTCTTTTTAATAATTTATTTGAGACTCGTCTGCGCTTTTTAATTTTTAAATAAATTTTATTGGAAAGAAAAGGAAAGAAAGAAATAACAAAAATTGATTTTTTTTTTTTGTCCTTTTCGAATTTCATCGTAACCCACTCAAAGGAGGCTCATCACAATTGCTTTGAAATATCTATGAAACTTCCAATGGCACAACTACATCTCCTTGGTGTATTTATGCATAAGCTATAACATGTAATTTTAGAGGTAGACCAATTATTTGAAAATTGCTCGACATTCTGCATTTAGCAATTGGATTAGTGGGAAGAAAAGGAAGTCATCTTAATTAACTACATCAAGTAGCTTTTTGAATACTAACCTAGCGTGAAGAGGAAGACAATTAGCACAAGAAATTAATTCCTCATAGTGGCTCATGGATTTTAAGGATCTAACTTGCAGGTTGAATACGTAAAATTGAGATGAAGGTCAATTATCTTTTAAGGATAAAGAAGAAAATAAACAAGTTTCTAGCTTCTAAGAATAGATATAAAGGTCAATGATCTTTTATCGAAAGTCAGAAGAAATTTTAATACATTCTAAGCCATTGAAATTCTACTAAAATCAACGAACAAAATGTGAAATATATCTAGCAAGGTAGTTAAAAATCGCGTGCAACACACATATTGTGTATATTCGTATTAATAAATTTTAGTTCAATTTCGCATTTGGAACATGTGGACTCGTTAAAATCAATTTTGGCGTCTCAAGCAGAATATAGTGTAGGATTGTATTAATATACATGCAGTTTTCCTATGTATCTATCAGTGTGTGTGTGTGTGTGTGTGTGTGTGTGTATAGGAGAAAGTACATAAGGTGTAGAACCTCTTAATGTATATTAGAGTCTACGAGTAGAGTAGGGGTAGCGTAGGGTTCCATGCAGCGCAGTCAAGATTTGCAGATTCCCCCAAAAAGTGACAAAAAAAAAAAAAAAAGAAATTGCATCGAATCCAGGTAGTGTGTGTGCGTATTTGAAATTACCGCGCTTCGACGTTTGTAAAAAATAATTTACAGACATATTTGTGGTAGCAAAAGTTTGGGAAAGGACAGTGTAGCCTGCCTTTGTATATACATACTAGAAATGTCAGCAACGTCAATAGACCTCGTTCAAATGACCTCGCATCTGCCACCCACGCACCCACCCCAAGAGAAATTAAAAGTTCAACATGGACGTAGGAAATTCCCTACCAAGAATCTTGATTGATTATTAAGCCCCATTTGATAAACTATTTTTTTATATATTTATTTTTAATCACATAATAAATCTTATGAACGTAAAAAAAAAAAAAAAAAAAAAAAAATAATTTTAAAATAAAAAAAAAAAAAAAAAAAATCATACTTTTTAACTACACATTTTACTAAAAATCATAATTTTTACTTTAGTCATTAAATTTAATAGAATTCGCTACATGATACGAGTTTTACCGATTAATAATTCCTGAAAATTGTTATTTACACTCTTATAATATTTTTTCCATCAACGAAATATTATATGCTACCCAAATATATCAAATTTTTAGAGATTATTCATTTTGCTACTTTATCTTTTTGTGTTGTACAAAGTTTTCATTTAAAATATAAATATGTTATTTTTCAATATTTATAAAAAAAAATTATGTTTAAAGGCCTCAAAAATTATTGCTTAGGGCCTCAAAATTCTCGTGATCGACTCTAATCGAGCTCCTCATTATATTCGTAATTGCCTGTCCATGTAAGGAAGCTTGGGATTTCCTGTCAAGTACGTGGTAGACAACTCCGTTTTGTCAATGATCAAGTCATAAGCATGGTGAAAAGGCCAAAACCATATGCACAGAAGAAATTCTTATAGAAGTTTTCCAACGCAGCCTCTGATTCAATCTGTTTGTTTTTTTTAAAAAAATTTTGCACACTTGACATTATTCAATTACAAATGACAGAAATTATAAACCCATCCTAATAGAATAATGATGATTGAACATGCTAAAAGACAGAGAAATAATGGATAGACTGATTTGGCACACCAGTTTAGGTTTTTTTTTCTTCAAATTATTCAATCATGTGTCGATACATGTACTCCTATTAGCATAATTGATCCTAATATGTCTACATGAATTTAAAATCTTTGCAGGAGTTTGTACTTGTAATTTTCTCTCATGTAGTTGACTAGTTAAATTATTGTCCCATCGCTTCCCCCATTTCTTTAATTAAGTTAGGGATATCAATTTAGTTCGTCCGCCAGTACAGCCTGGCCTCTAAAAAGCTCGAGCCAAAGCTCAAGTCGAGCCTCATTTTTTAGCGATGGTCCAAACCTGAGCAGGCCCATGTCACTATAACAAATTTTTTTAAAATTAATTAAAAAGATCGAGCCGGCTGGGTAAGGTCAAAGCTTAAAGTCCTAGCTGAGCCTCAATTTTTCAACCGAGCTTTGGCTCGGTTCGGGCCAAAAAAGTCCGAACCGTTTTTTGTTCGAACCGCATCAGAGCCACAATTTTCAGCTATTGAGTCAACTCGACCCGACTCATTTACATCCCTTTATTACACATAAAAAATTCTCACTCCTAGCCTCCATCCGATCACCAAGCTTGAGGCACCATTTCCCTTTTCTAGTAATGGAATGTTGAATAGTTAGAAGACTCCCATACAAAATATGTCTGGGTGAACTGCAAATCAAACAACACACGTTTTATTTGTTGAAAATAAATTTAGAAAAGAGAGCCAAACAAGGCATATTAAATAAAACTAAACTTGAGTGATAGAAATTCAAATTAGAAATAAGAGAAATATAAATTAAGTGGAAATTACACAAAATATAAGAATTTTTAAGATTCAATTTCAAATTTCAGATATTAGGTTTCAATTTTAAAAAATCAGAGATTTCATTTTTAAATGTTAATATTAATTATATAATTATCATTCCAAATCCTAATCAAAACATTTTTCTCCTCTTCTCTCGTCTCACCGTCTTCTCTCTCCTCCCTCTCTTCTCTTCGCACTCCGCAAAGGATACCTGCGCACGGCAGACTAGGATACGGTGGTGGCCATCATCAACAGCCACTTTTCCGATGCACACATTCCCAAGACCTCAGCACAGTGCCACTACAAGATGGAGAAGCTCCGCCAACGCTACCGCACTGAGAAGCAGCGATCTCTTTTCTATCTATACCCAGTCGATCGTTTCATCTCCTACTGGTTCTTCTTCGACTGTATGGACGCCATGGAGACCGAAACAAACCCACCCTAGGCCGAAATTGGATCGGGTGATAACCCCGATAATACTGCCCTATTGAAATCATTTCTCGATCAGAGCATACTGAAATTGAAGCTCAAATCAAAGAATAGTGTTAATTCTAGCCCCGTGGTTTTCAGCAATGGTGGTGTAATATATCTACTTTGTGGTGGTTAGATCTGATTTGCGGGGTTTTCATGACTGTGGTGGTTAAACTGCTTGGGGGTGTGGTGGTAGTGTTTGTGATGATATTGCTTAGGGCTGGACATGGGTCGGGTCAGTTCGGTTCGGTTCTCTTCAGAATCGAATCGATCGAAAATATTCGAGTATTTAATAAATAGAATCGTCGGATCCAAATATAATTAGGAACCATTGGGGTTCGATTCAGTTCGGTTTCATACCATAAATAATTTTTTAACATGTACATCAACACTATATAAATACAACTAATGACATGTTCATTCGTAACTTTTATAAATTAACGTAACCCAATTTAAAAACATAAAAACAACAAACTGTTCAATAAGATTAATCTAATGTACACAAATACCAAAAAGTAGATACTAGTATTAAAATATTGGTGATTCAAATCAATAATTCATTTGCTTCAAGCAGTCTGCATAAAGAAAATGAAATATAAATTAAAAGTTATAAAATAAAATATTTTTAAGTATTAGTCCAATAATATTAATTGGAATGGAAAGACGAAGGATATGTCCCAAATGTCAGGCTTACAAAAAATTAATTAGCTGGATTTGGTTTGTTTAATTAATTTGCTAATTTATTTAAAAAAATTAAAATAATTTAATTAATTCAATATAAAAAATAAAAAAATTATTTAGATTCGGTTCTTATTTGATTCTTCAGTTTTTTGTCTAGAATAGAGAACCGACCCAAGCCTATCGGTTCTCGATTCAGATACTCGTTCAGGTATTTAACTTATGAAGAAACGCACGATTCGATTAGGTTCGGGAGTTTTGTCCAACCCTAATACTGCTTATGGAGGTTTGGGGTGATTTTGGTAGTGTTGGGAGTTTTTGTCAATTATGTAGGTGGAGGTGCGATCGCGATGGTGGATCACGGTCAAGGTGGTGGTGGTAGAGGCTCTAGGGAACTCGGCAGGGAACACCCTTTGGCTGGCTACTAGCCCTGCGGTGATGTTGGTGTGGTGGTGGGTTACAATGGTGGTACAAGTTGTGATGGTGGTGTTAAAGGAGGTGGGAGATCGGGTGGTGGTGGTACGATGGTTGCGGGTTGGTTGGGGTATTGGTGGTGATGTTGGCTACGATATTCGAGACGATGTTTTTATTGCCAAGAGGTGGTGGTGGTGGTGTGGTAGTGGTTCTGACGACGATGATTTGGGCTGTTGCATCTGTGTGGTGGTCACAAGCATTGGTGGTGGTCACAAATGATTTGGTTGATTGTGAACAATAAACTGGTTGATATTTGACTAATAAACAATATGTGACCAATGAAACTGATAAATTGTACTAATACATACTGAGTGACCTAAACATTTATTAATTTGTGATTAATAATTGGATAAATTATGACCTAAATATAATTTTTGATCAATTAATTTGATATTTTATTACAATAAAATAAGTTGTGACTTATAAACTTGTAACTTGTGACCAATAAATAATATGTGATTATTAATTTGATAGATTTGTGATCGATGAATAAAATGTGACGTATAAATTTTTTATTTGTGATCGATGAACAAATTATGACCTATAAAATTTTTGAATTGTGACCGTAAAATAATTTGTGACACAAAAAAAATTATGATTTATGATCAATTAAGAATATGTGACCAATTATATGAAATTTGTGACCAAATTATATGAAATTGTGACTTTAATATATTTAATTAATAAAATATATGTTTAATTAAT
>CAIGRB010119644.1:7497-28821 GCA_903798255.1 Fraxinus quadrangulata
AAATTTCCCTTTACATATCTTTCCCGTTTCTTCAGTGTTTCATCCTTCTCTCCCTCCAAACTCACTCTCCAATAGAGGAAAACCGAGAGGGCGTGTAATTCTTTTATATAAATATAAATAAAAAGAATTATTAAGGAGAATAAAAATGCCAGCTGAAGTTGCAAACGACGCCGGAGAGTCCCGGCCGTACGCCAACGGCGATTTGAATTCCAAAAACCCTAGCAATACTGCCGCCAAGAAATCGCGGGTTAACGAGCGGCGGCGGAGACGCCGGAAGCAGAAGAAGAACAATAAAGCATCACAGGCCTCAGCCGCCGGAGATGACAGCGACACTGCTGCCGAGGATGGAATCGCCAATGACAGCTCCAAAGAAATTTTTTTGTTCAACTAATTAAAATAGTATATTTGTAAATTTTTCAGCAAATGGTGTTCTTGTTAACCATTATGCAAAATTTTAGTATGTAAAAGGCTAAATATATTGACTACAGATTTTATATAAGTACGTCATATTTTAATTGAGTTGAAGGTTCATAATGTTTACTCCTCGTTACACTTGTGTCATTTTTATGCTTAACTTTCCCTTATTAACAGACGTTGTCACCGATAATGATAAACTTATTTATCTCTCAAAATTTTAAATAAGAAAAATATAAAAATAATACAAAATTGAAACTAAATATTTGTTGCTCATTTTAAAGCACACCATGGCCCTGTTTCATTGCACACTTTTCAATGAAAAATGTTACGTCTGAAGAAAACGAATTTCAGTTTGACCGTTTAATTGCAATGTGGAAATGAAAATCGAATTCTAAGTATAACTAAAAAATATATATTATGATGCATTTGATTGTCAATATTTTTCATGAAAAATGTGTTCTTTCCACCTAATTTTACAATTTTTTTCAAGGAAATTTTTTTCTTTAGTTAGAGATGATTTTTATTTTCCAAGTAATTCATTTTCTCTTTCATTTATATTTTCCCTCGTCAGCTCATCTACTCACCAATAAGTATAATATTTTATAAGTTAAAAACTAAATCAATCGAACACATTTAATTAATAATTTCCATACAAATAAGTTATAGGCAATTGAATTGCTTAAAATTTATTTTATTTTCATGTAAATTTCATGTTCACAATAAAACTCACCCTTAACCCATATTTGTCTATCATTAATCTAAAAAATTGTTTGCTACAATACGATTTTCCACCACATATTCATCCAATAAAATATTATACACACAAATCAATAAAATTACTTTAAATTTTAATCACACATTTTTAAAAAAAATACTATTTATTACTCTATTTTTCTTTCAAATCCCTATCTGCACTCAAATTCCACGTTATTGTTACTGTAGGTGATTTGATTATTTTTATAAAGTCATTTACTTTTGGGGTTTCTGATAATAATTTATATTGAACTTTAATTTAAAGTTACTTTTACTTTTTGAAAAATAAATTATTTGTAACTCATTCACAAGTCTAAAGTCCAACGATGCGGCACCTACATTTTACTTCTCCATGAAGCATAACCATCCAACTAAAGTTGTCAAAATGTTCCGCTCTGAATGGTGCGACAATTTCCCGATTAGTTGGGTAATCGGAGTAGAGAAGGGAACATACTCTCTCTCTCTCTCTCGAAACCATATTATTTCTAATCTTTATTTATTTAATGCTTTTAAAAATCGTATGTTAAAATTTTAAAAAATAATATAAGTAAATAATAAATAAATAAATGGTTCATTAGAATAGCCCAAAACAGTTTCCCTGGATTAAAAAAAAGAAAAGAAAAGAAAGAAAGATCAACAGTAACTTTTTTTTCCCGCTCTTTTACAATTTCTTTCTGTAATGTGAACTCACAGTACAGAATCACTTTTCCTCCTCAATTTTCTAGCATTTGGATTTCAATTTCCTATAGTTCACACAATAGTGTCCCCTTTTGCTCTCAAACTTTGACTGTAGAAGAAGAAGAAATCTGGAAATTCTAAACCATATATCAAAAAAATGCGTTTGACGGAAGATGCAATATCGATGCTGTTTACCGGTGATGCGCTGGAGACCGGTGTAAAACTAGTACTACAAGTGGCAGAGATAATACTAGTCAAAACACCGAACCAGAACAGTAATATTGAGCTTTATCGAATATGGTTGTCGGATGGGATGTTTTCTCAGCAAGGCATGCTGGATCAGCAGCTCAACGATCTGGTTCGATCCGAAAAGATCCAAAAGGGATCCATTGTGCAGTTGAACAAATTTGTGCTTGACGTCATTAAGAACAGTTGGTGAGTTCCCCATATCAAGCCATTTTTCTAGAAAGTAAAATGGAGCGATTGCAACTAAAAGCTATCAGTCATTTGTAGGTTGAGTGTGCAATTATTCATGGATTTTTCAATCATTTGCAGTTTCCTAATAATTAACTTACATTATTTGAACTGTAAACTATTTTAAAAATTATTGGAAAATGCATAATTGAACCAAATTATTTGGCCTTCAACAATCCAATTTTAACAAATTTACCAGGAATAGCAGCGTGAACAGGCATCATAAGTTACCTCCTCTCCAGATGAAATGACTTTGCATCCTAATCTATTGTGACCAAACTAATTTTAATTGCTGTTATTTGATCCCTTTTTATAATGTCTCCGCGTTTTAGATTTAGCCGTTTTCCTGCACTTCCTTATGGTTGTAAATTTGCTTTTATTTTTTGGATTAATTTAAGCAGGATTATACTCATTATTGACCTAGACGTGTTACTCGAAAAATGTGAACGCATTGGTGAACCAATGTTATTCAAGACTGAGGGGAATAACTATTCAATGACAAGAACATTGGTGCCAGTTCAGACGGTAAGTATTAGTCCTCATTCG
Source organism: Fraxinus quadrangulata (assembly GCA_903798255.1). Classification (NCBI taxonomy): domain Eukaryota; kingdom Viridiplantae; phylum Streptophyta; class Magnoliopsida; order Lamiales; family Oleaceae; genus Fraxinus; species Fraxinus quadrangulata. The sequence continues at coordinate 10,366 of CAIGRB010119644.1, forward strand.
GATGCAGCTGGTTCAGTGATGGGCGGTTCATGGCCAAATATAGCTAGTGGAGTTCATGTACGGTCTACTGGAATGGTTGCTAAGAGAGGGCCTATAGTTCAAAAAGCATTGAAACCGGTTGAGAAGGCTTTCAATCAGCAATTTCATTTCTGCGCCTTAAGTGACCTTGAAGGCACGGAGAACAATAGTATTGTGGATGTGATTGGCGTGGTTTCATCTATCAGCCCATCGAGCCCAGCAACCACAAAGGTTGGCACTGAAATGCAGAAAAGAACACTTCAATTGATCGACATGTCTGGCAGGAGCGTTGAACTAACTTTGTGGGACAAATTCTGCAATGTAGAAGGCCAAAAACTTCAATATTTTTGTGATTCTAGGAAGTTTCCAGTTTTGGCAGTCAAATCTTGTAAAGTGAAATATTTCTACGGGAAAGTAGTATGGACCACATCTACTAGCCAGATTTTTATAGACCCAGATTTCCCCGAGGCACACAACCTCAAAGCATGGTTTGACAATGAAGGAAAGAACACCAATTCTATATCGATCTCCAGATTTCCAAATATGGTCCGGCCAGATGTGCCCAAAACTGTATCGCAGATAAAAGATGAAAGATTAGGTACATCTGAGAAGCCAGATTGGGTTACAGTGTGCGCGACTCTTGCATCCGTAAAAGTGGACAACTTTTGCTACACTGCATGTCCAATATGCAAGAAAAAGGTTACAGATAATGGGGACGGGAAATGGCGATGTGATAGGTGCAATCAGTTCGTTGATGAATGTGATTATAGGTATATCCTCCGGATGCAAATCCAGGATCACACTGGCTTAATGTGGATTACTGCATTTCAGGAAAGTGGAGGAGATTTTGGGTAGATCAGCAAAAGATTTGTACTGCCTGAAGTATGAAGAACAAGATGACGAAAAATTTTCAGAAGTAATGCGTAATGTTCTTTTTACAAAATATCTATTTACGTTGAAAATAAAAGAAGAGACATATAACAACGAAAAGGTCGTAAAGTACACACTAGCGAAAGCAGAGAAGGTAAATTTTCAAACAGAGACCAAGTATGATCTGGACTCAAAAGCTAAGTTCAAGATGGAGGACTCAGGTTCCCTACATCTGGAGAGTAGAGAATATGTAGCACCTATTATGAACCGCAGTCGAAATACTGCCAACATGGATAGAGAATCAGATGTATCGAGTCAGCCAGGTTCATATAATAATCAGTACATTGGTTCTAGACTTCCTATGACTGGCTCGACTAGCACGTATACAAGTTGTAAAAGCTGTGGTGGTGCAGGTCATGGCCCTGAGAATTGTCCGAGTTCAAGCATTGTAAATGGTCCTTATCGAGGTAGTTTTGGCTATGGGGCGTCACCTTGGGTAACTGGCAGTGGCGAGACCCTCAAATGCTTCAAGTGCCATCTGTTTGGGCACTGGGCAAGGGATTGTCCTGGCTTTTTACAGTAGGCTCCAAGAGTTGTGCTTTGGCATGTTGCTTTTAAGTTATTAATTAGTGTTGTATCTGTGTGATTGTGAGAGCATGGTAGTGATTTAGAATGTGTGATCTGGGTATTGTGAGCAGTATCAAGATACCTTGTTTTCTTTTATTCGTCTGATTATTAACAGTTTATAAATATTAGCCAAACATGGGCGACGATAGCTCCTGTTGTTGAACCCTTGCCCCCAGGTTTCCCACCCCCACCCTATTCGCGTATGGAAGATGATATTTAGCTACATAAATGTGTTGCATTTCTAACGCCTCAAACTAAGATAGTGTAAACAAAGAAATAAATGAAGGTAGATGCTTGCCTCTCCACGCTAACTAGAAACCTATTTTCAAATCCAAAATTATAGTGGATTATCTAATTTCTAGAAGTTTTCCATTCATTTTCACAACTCAAACTTATTTACACTCTCGTGACTTATTTGATAAGGTAGCCTATATAGATCTATAGTATTAAAAAAGAATAAGAATTTAAGAAATCTTGCCTATGTTACCGTACAATTTTATCCAATATTGCACGCTGATTAAAAAAAACCAGCTAAACCATCATCCTCGTTGAAAGTTTTCCTTTTTATTCGGGTAGATGAGAATCAATTTCTACACAACATACATCAGCTAGAGCCTAGAAGCAATTTGTTCCCATGAAAATATGATAAAAAAATACTCGAAAACATGCCTAAAAAATTTCTAATAGGATGACTTCGTATATCTCTACCATGCAGCACAAGAATGTTGCAACAAAAACTATCCATTTCAATCTTACAGTGACAATCGCTAGTGAAAAAATGATCAGGTGGGCAGTAACTTGTGAACAGAAGATCCCTCAGTTTACATTTTCTCCATCATCTTTCAACATGTGAAAGGACTTGGAAACTCCACAAAAAAAAAAAAAAAATCCCATTCCAGTTTTAGCGTCATATGTCTTTTCCGAGACCAAATCCAATGGAGTATCCTTAGGACCAACTGCACAAAGCAATCGAATTAATTTAGACAATTCAATAACTTAAAATAAAACCGACTTTGCATTTTGAACTCAACTGCCTACAAGCCAAAATGTAAACAAAATTAACTTTCTAATGTCCAAGCAAAGAAAATAAATTTCAATGGCAAAAGTAATTTTCTGGATCAGCAGTTGGCATCTGCATTCTGCAATTAGGCAAAAAAGGAAATGAACTGTAAGTCATAAATTTACACCCCCTTAATTATGGTTTTATTTTAAATCCTGTCCCTGCCCCCCTCTCCAGTAGAGGATCACCCTAGATCTAGAGAGAACGAGAAAGTGGATTATAAGATTCCATATTTAGATTCTCCGTATGAGAAGTAACCAAATCACTGAGAAGGGTATGCAATCCTGTTAAACTTACCATTGTGCATTGAGGCTGTGCGTTCAGTTTAAACATTCATGTTTACAAATTACAAGAGTTAGTTGCCAAAATGGTACGCAAAACCTCAAATGAACTTATATCACTAATCTCATAATAAAATTTGCTCGCACCAAACATCTATAAACTTGGATGTATAAACTAAATTATGTAGCATCCCCATACTCTGCCCATATCTGATAAAGCGATCAAACACAAGTCATGTCTAAACCTCACACTTGGAAAACTAGAGCTGATCTTCAAACAATCAAATGTACTGTTTTATTTTAAGACAAAAAAAATAAAAAAAAGAAGAAGATCCATATGCATTATGCAACCGCAGACCTCATGCTTTAGAGAGAGATAAGCATAATACATGAGCGCATGCACAGACACTCAAGGGAACATGGAGTATTTGAACGTTACCAACTGTTGGCCTTGGTGTGGTCCTAATCTTCAAGATCTCTGGACGAGGAATCATAGACCCCGAGGCACCTATTCCTCTAGAAACTCTAACTTTGGCACCATCTTCTAAGTATCTGTATCCAACCTTGCAGGGCTTCCTGTAAAACCAAATATGAGCCACTATTTCACCAAGACGAAACACAAGTACATCAGAACAATTAGACACCACCATCTTACCCTGTAACTTGATCTAAAACCTGAACATTTGAGACATGCAGTGGGGCTTCCACTGTAAAAATCCCACCTTCATGACCTTGCCCTTGCTTGATATGCTTCTTCACCTGCAGAGAGTAATTAACAAATGACATGAGCACGTGACACAGAAATACAAGAGCAATGAACACTTAACAAGAACGGCTACCGTCACATGATGACAAAACCAATGTACACTAGCATTTTTCACGACTATTCTGTGTTTTACAACAATTTCCACAATATAAGTTAGCAAAGTGCCAAAGATTTTATTAATAAAGAAGAAGGAACGGTATTGAAAATCCTAGGTGAAAGCAGAAGTTCTATGATTCTATTTTTCTAACAGAATTTTCCCTATGTACGATCCTTGGTGTATGTTGAATAAAAGGTAACCCTTGTCCATCATAAAACTGCAAAACCCTAAAAATAACTACCACCCCCTCCCCTTCCCCCTCTCTCCCCCACCAAGGAAAAAAAGATAAAGGGCATACAGAAATAAGGAAACCCTGTGAAGGGATCTAAATACAATATTAGGTGTTGAGAATTAGAAATCCTAATTCTATTCCATCAAGAGCAATCAATTAGAAGAAACAAATAAAAACGCACCAGATTTACAGAGGTTTGCCTCAATGTGAGACTACACCTTCTTCCGCCATTGAAGTAATTCACAATGATGAAACAAAGTTTACAAGAGAAAATTGCACACCTATATTCTCTAACCTCTCTTTTATGATGGTAATTTAAAAGTTTAATGACGGCTCTCTATTTATAAGATAAATTAAGGCAAAAACCGATATTCACAAAGACTCAAATTCTTAAGACGAAATTTACAAGAACACATTCCTAAAACTGATCCGCGTATTGATCCACGAAGTGGCAATAAATAGGCTCCACAACTTAACACTAGGAACATACATGTGAATGTGCCGAACAAAACATAGAAAGAGTGGTTTAAAGGTGAAAGGAAGTTATTAACACAACAGATATACATATGCTCAAACACAACAAAAGCAGACATAAAGCTTTTTGTTAAATTAGATGACGTCATAAGCAGAATATGCAGTGTGACTGGAAATCCAAGTCACAAGGCTAAAGCGTGGGTGTGAGTTATTGTATTAAAACTAATTAATTATGAAAATAGTGAAAATTAAAACACAACATACAAATCAAAATAGAATTGGCGTAAATATTAAACAAAAAGCAATCTCTGTATAGCTGCGCAATAGTATTTATGTTTCTATTGGTTAACCTTCAAAACTACTATAAAATAGCATTAGTGCCACATAGCTAATCAATCTTATCCCAAACATCATAATGTATTTCTTCAACATCATCTAAGTTAATATTCATCTGTTAGCTTCCATCACATTATTCCTTTGTATTGGGGACAAACTCACATAGCACTCAAATTATTCAAAAAATTAAAAAAAAATTGCAGTTTTTAGACACTACTACAGGTCTACACCATGTTTAGAAAACAAATACAGGATAAGATAGCACTATATAAACAATTAATCATATATTAATCGAAAATTTGAATGTTTTGCTATAAAACCAGACCTAAAAGTTAGTTGAACAACTTTGTCTTTTGTAAAAAGCATTAGCCAGGCCTTGGGGCAGAACACAAGACCCATGAATTTCATGTCAACCAGCCGACCACTAGGCTAATGCATGTTGGTGTTATGACCAACCGCTTGAACCAGTGACCCACTAATATATCCAGTCAATGCCTGGGACGAGTTTAGAAAATATCATATATACTAAAAAGGATCACAATAGGGCTGCCTTCATGTACAATCATTAGATGGATACAGATCTCATTTTATGTCAAACCATACAAAAGCTTCCTATTAACCCTACCCACCCACTGAAGAAAAAGAAAAAACAAAAGAAAAAGGTGAAGAAAAGAAAGGAAAAAGAAAATAAAAAGGAAATGGGTAAAAGATTAGACAAAGGGGTTTTTAGGTTTGTCTTCCACTTAAACTCGAAAAGTTGTAAGCTAAAATCTACAGTTCTCAATATACAAAACCTCTGGGGCATGGAAATTATACTTTCAGTAGCAACAAATTAGAAAGACAGAGAGTCACCCACCAAATTCTTGCCTTCAACAATAACACGATTTTGAGTGCGTATAACACGCTTAATAATACCAGTCTCGCCTTTATCCTTGCCCCGGATTATCATAACCTGCAAAGGGTAAGAAAAAATGAATAGCCATTTATTTGCAGAGTGAGAGAAAGAAAGAGGATCTAAAATATTTGGACCACAAAAAAGGGCGAGATGCCATTTTCCTTACATTGTCACCTCTAAGGATTTTCCAGTGATGTATGAGTTTCTGTGCTGCCTTCCAACCCATTTCAACCAACCTATAAAAATAAAGGTTCTTCGTTAGCCTTTTGAATATCCAAAGCCAAACTCTTGCTGATGAACTACTTTATGAGATTGCAGAACAAAGGTGACTAAATTCAACATTAAAATTATCATTTTGTTTATCATAATTTTTTTTATTTGAGAATAGATAATTCACTCCACAGAATGCAGTTTTGTAATTGTCATGACACCCTAACTGACAGTATCCCGATCCCATACTTTGCCTCCACGATTTTTAATGCTAATACTAAATGTACATTAATCCCAAATCAAGTTTGACACTGAATATATCATTTGTGTTTGTTTTGACTATATATAAAGATGGAAAACAAAAATTCTATCATATATCCTTGATAACTCTAAAGTAATCTCGATTTAGAGAGCAATTTGTGATATAATTGGCATAGAAACTTATTTTCAATCTTTCGTTCCCAACCTGTCATTCCAAGAAAGGAAAACTACACTCATAACCCCACTTCTTCCCACTTATAATTATCGCTAATTCTCTAAGCCGGATAACCTCCAGCTCAATATTTCAAAGATACACAGACAAATGGCTAAATATTAATCCCACATGCCATAAGACAAAAAAATAAATAAATAAATAAATAAAAATTTCCAATATCCTCAATTCTTTAATTAAAGAAGCTGCACAAGTTCCATATGGGACTCATTTTAAAAAATAAAAAATATACATTAAACACCTGAAAAAATAAAAATTATCATTTCTACAATCCTCCACAAGCAAAAACAAATGAATGCATAAAAATCAAAATCAAAATTTTAATTCATAGATGAGCAAAAGCAGTTGAATTAACAAGTTAAAACCTGAAACTCTATTCCGAGAATTTTCACCATTATCGAAGAAAAGAAATGCAACTGTATATCGACATACCGAAAATTTCAGCTTTTTGAAGCTTAAAAGTCTCGTGCTTCGTCGGAATATAGGGGTTTATCGGCGTGAATTGTTCAGATAAAAATGATTCAGCTGGGCGTTTATAGTCCAAAATATATGGGCCGAATATATAGCATGAATGCCCAAAACTAAGAAAAGTAGGGTAAATTAGGCCCATTACTGCTCAAAACTAAGAAAATTGAAAAATAGAATGCATTATTCATAGAGAGTAGAAAATACGTTCCTTTTTCTACAACTCTCTAAGTTGCCATTTCTAAATGAGTTTACTACTCTTACCGGGGGGTTGGCAACCCGTCAGGCACCTCACAGCCCCCCACTATTGTGAGGGGCCGGTCACGAGGGTTGTCAACCCTCCCCGATAAGAATAGCATCTTCCTTTCCAAATTTCTGTAAGTTGTCCTTTTCAAATTTGTACATATGAGTCTTTTGCGGATACAAACCTCCCGTTCTTAAACATCAAAGAACAATTCAAATCCTCAATCAATTGCGAACAAAAAGACTGCGCATATGTGAAGTTCGGATTTCAGAGAGAAATTTATTTCAATTTTATACCTAAATTTCTTCATACTAATTTCTTCATACTCTTATATGTAAAAGATTTAGGGTTTTAAAGTCTAATACGTACTGACTTAGCAAATATAATTCACTTTGAATATGAATTTATGAATAACAAAATATTATCTCGCGGTTTAATATGATTCACTTGGAATTTTAATTTAATTACTCCACTTGAACCAAATTTGAATCCAATTTTTATATGAAAAAGGACGCTCCTTTGATGGCACCTTTTGTAATTCTTTGTAAATGGGGAGGAATGAATTTAATGAGATTTCAAGAAGATCTCTTGGCGTTCTTGATTGAATTTTATTTTTTTATCCCAAGCTTTGTTTTATTGCAAAATTTTCATAACAAATACATAATGTTTTACTATCAAAAAACAAATATGTGGAATGTGTAGAAATAATCTTCAGAATCTATGTTCAACGTATTTCTACGTAGATTTTAGGTTGATATATTTCTTCATTATAAAAATGGCAATGTGTTAATCGTTTTGTCACTTTTTTAAGTATCACTTTTTTCTTTTATTTTTTTTTTCACTTTTTTGTGTGTCACTTTTGTAGGATTGGGATTTAATAATCTCTCAAAAATGTTAGTTTAAAGGAAAAGTCACGTTATATTTGTAAAGTTTAGTCATTTTATGGAATTAATTTCAGTCTTTTAATTGGTATTTTTTCACTTTTTTAAAAATTTTGTCATTTTTTGAGTATTTGTCACTTCTTAAAAATTTCTATCACTTTTTTGAGCTTGCCACTTTTTTTTTTTTTGAATTTCGTCACTTTTTTGAATTTTGTCACTTGTTTTAGTATTTGTCACTTTTTTCAATTATTGTTACTTGTTTAATGTTTGTCACTTTTTTCTGTTATTTTCTGAAATTTTTATCACTTTTTTGGTGATAAACATCATTTTTTAATAAAAGTAACATTATTTGTTATTTTTTAATAAAAAAAGTGATACTTAATTATACACAATATCTTTTACTTCTAAAATATTTTTCATATGATTTTTTAAAAAAAAGGCCCCTAATTTTAAGAGTATTTTTGTAAGTTGCCGAAAAAAGTATAAGTTGGGCCACACTTTTAAACGCAGCAAGTAGGCACACAACCTAATATTTTGTAAACAAAGGATAGTGTTGAAGAAAGCAAAAAACAAATGTTGCAAGAAGAAGAAAATAGAAGAAAGATGGTAGATTTTCATGTATGTCCAAATGAACACATCTCTCTCTCTCTCTCTCTCTCTCTCTCTCTCTATCTCTCAGTGTTAGCACACCTTTCCAAATATTTAAAATACATCACAAGGGATACTTAAGTAAACATGATCTGCTGTAATTGTCAAGGACACGGTGGCTTTCAGCAATGAAAGATTTATGTAGTTGAGCAAACAGGCTTCTCGCAGTTTAAGCAGGATTATTAAGATTCATTTGGAAACATAATTTGTCACCACACTGTACTGTGTCCATACATCATTTTACATATTTTCACATACATTTCTGGTCTTACGAATAACTCGACTTTATTTAGTATTCGCCTGCAATATGGTTGCTATAACTTATTCTCATCAGCTACTTCATAAACATATACTCAGAGGTGGAGGAGACGGCTTTTCTACCTTTTCTGTAACGGAATCCCACGGGATTCCCAGGTTACCACAATGACCAACAGGTGAGCCATCAACCTGGACAGCAGCAGTAGGTTCTGCATGCACTACAAGCTTTTCGCTCTTGGCATTGGCTTTCAGTCGAAGTCGTTCAGCTCTTGAACCAATGATCTGTCCTATTATAGAACCTGCAATGGTTAACGCTATAGCGGTTTTGGGCATTACAACAGATTTCCTGAGCATAGCTATGAAGGGGACTGCAGCATGCACTGCAACAAACCATGGCAGGGAGAACTTCTTTGTATGCTCTCTCCAAACACCCAATGGAATATTAGCTGCAATTCCTAAGAAACCAATCACAAGCATCTTTTCAGGTAATGGTTGTGGCCTGAGGGTCTTAACAAAGGCAGTTCGGGTGAGGGCTGCCCGAGCTGCAACTACTGCAGGTGGGCATTTGATCTTCATTCCTGGTTGCAGCTGAAGAGCTGAGGCCACAAGTGGGAGAACATGGCTTACAGCTCTGTAGGACTTGGCAATTGGACAGTTCCCGGTCTCCAACCACTCATTTCCAAGAGCCTCATGCTTCGATGAATCGCTCTGAAAGATAACATATAAGGTTCACTCAATAAGTAGTCCCAACTTATTGTATAACTAGACAGGTGGAGAAGTAATTAATTGTAATGAAGTTTCTCTCGGCTACAAACACAAAAACCATGGAAGAAATTATAATTATTATGATAATGTAATGATGACAGATTGCTCTTTTTCTACGCCCTGATACGAAAGCACCAGCACACGATTTTAGGTTTAAGTACACAATTAAGGTAGGAATCAACTCAAAGATCAGCATCATCAGCAAACATTATAGATATAATTATCATTTGGACATCTAAGAAGGTAACTTCAGTTTCCAATTATGGGCTCCATATATTTCCAAAACAACCAATATCCAAGTGATTGGAGCAAACTTGACCTTTTTAGTCATTTTACTGGATTAGTGAATCGCTCAAAAATATTTCAGAAACTCTGCAAAAAAAATGTATTACTTCCTAAGACATTTTTGTCAGTCCTGATAAAAGTATTATATGTTAAGTCATAAACGTTACCTTAAGATGTTCTTTCTTACTGGATGACTCGGATTTCCATTTTTTCATCTTCTCAAAGAAAGAATGAAAACCAAAGGGCCCTCCTGATCCAAATGCTGATGAACTGATAGAGGCTGCTAAAGGATTGAATTGAGGTGAAGCCCTAGCATTCAGGTTGTCTACACAAAGCTGAGATTTTCCTGACAGTGGGACAACCCCATCTTGCCCATGGAAAAGTCTAAAGGCCAAATCAAAGTTGGGGCCATCTTCAAATATGGGACCTTTGTTTCTTCTTAACTGAAATGGTATGAGAAGAGAGGCAGGTTCTTAAACGATTGTAAATGATACAAAAATAAGAATGCAGAACAAATAAAAGAGCCAGGAAAAAAGAATGGTAAAATAGACCAAAGTTAAGCACTATTGGCATAGCATCCATATGCAAATGTGTTTTAAATGAATAGAGGACTAGAAGCTGCTTAAATTTAGGAACTTACAGAATGAGAAAAATCTGGAAATACAAATGAAAAGTTGGTTGGTTTGTTGATGTTCATCAAGAAAGGACATTTATGAATATCCTGCTCGCTCAAGGGGCAATCAGATCTCTCCATGTTCAGTAGCTTGAACAAAAAAAAGTCTATTGTGTTTTCTGCCTGGAGAGAGCTATTTATCTGTAGGCAAGAACAAGATACATTATTAAACATTTCAATAGAATCATACAATGCTGAGGCCATATATAAGAGAACTAGACCATAGTTAAGGCACTGTAACAAATATTATCTAGCGATTGCTATCTAGAGCATTTCTTCGTCAAAGTAATGGGCTCTCATTAGTGTTACAGTTGCACTGACTATACTTAAATTTATATAAGAATAAAGGAGTATAATATAAAGTTATGTCACGTGTACAAAAAGACTAATTTATGTGTTTGTACAAGGGGAAATTGCAAGTGACAATTGTTTGCCTGGCCTTCCAGCAGTTCAATGCCTAAACAACTTTATTTATTTCTCTCTTTCTTTACCTTAAAGATTGGCACTTCTTTCACCTCGGTGGCGGTAGTGGTTGGGATACTTGTTTGCATTTAATACCCCCAAAGTCATCTAATAGAATGGCAAGTAAAATTTGATATTTTGATATTGCAAGAAACTTTTTTTTTTTTTTTTTTTTAAATTTCCCGGCACAGTCACTATCCATTCCTCTCTGTTTAAAGAGCAACCAATTTTACAACTAGGAAGTTAACCAAGTATTGGTGAAATCAAGGTAACCTTAATCACATGGACAGCAAATATCATTGTTTCCGCCATGTTACTGTGCTATCTAAAAGATTTCTTTTATATTATAGCACTAGAATTTATGCATGAGCTGTTTTTTATGTGTGATAGTTTTTATGCTTTTAGAAACATAAAATGTAGTGTTAAGCACATAGGAGTTTTGAATTTTTGTCACGTGGCTGACCCTTGAGCTAGTTCCCTTCCAATTATCCACCGCAACATCAAAATATCAACTAAAGCCAAATTCTAGGCTTAAAGAGAGTTTCTGATGACTTTCCAACAGTTGGTTTTATTACTAACTCATTTTCTCCCCGAAGTCAATGCTAATTTTTTTTTTTAAAAAAAAAGTCAGTGAATTGACAATTGACCTGGCGGCATTGTGGTTGTCCAGTGATGACCATGCCAAGAACCGGTCTAAAGCTTTTCTTTATTCTTCTCTTCTGTTATTTAGTTATATATTCATTCATCTTATTAAAAATGAGGCAGGATGGGAGAAGAAAATTGACTGTTGACAACAAGAGGACAAATTGTGAAGAGTCAGTGTCTTTGCCCTAAGAGAGCAAAAATTGGATAATTGCAAAGGTGCAGTCAAACCTAATGATGACATCTTGATGTTTTTCTTTAAGAGAAAGTCAACAAGAAATATGACAGATATCAACAAGACAAAATAGCTCCACGAAATATCTGACTTAACCAATTTTTCAGCAGAGCCTGGCTAATGGTTTGTGGCCCTCAAATTTCATGGACTAATATCAGAGAGAATGAGAGAGTTGACCGTTAATGTTAGATTGCCTGTTGCTCATTTCTAATAAGATGGATACTAATATCAAGAGCTAAGATTCACTAGTTTGTAATTTTGTATTCTTTTAAGCAAAGAAACAATATGCAACTCATATTGTTGAAGTCATCTAAAGGACTGGGCACCTTTTAGTGAGAACTAGTGAAAAAAGACATGTAAACTGAGAGAAGGCAAAACATACTATTGCGTCAAGTTGGAAAACTAGCTGAAGTGAAAAGCTTCGGCCACGTAAACTACTTCATCAAATTCAAAAACTTTATCAGCCAACAAAACAGCTCATGCAGAAATTCAAAGGAAATCTTTTAGATTTGAGAGTAGCAATTAAACAATAAATCCAAAAGTTGCAAACCAAATGTGCCAATACTATCAGGCATAAACTAGATCATGCATAAATCCTAAATGTGGCAATTCGAAATCTTTTAGATCCAAAGTAATTGCATTTATTGCCTGTTTGGCTATTTGCATCACCACCAATTGTTGCGGTAGATGTCATATTGCTTGTTGTATATGTAGGAGACACACCATTCAGTTATATCCAATTGACATTCATATACCATTCAGTCAAAGATTCATGAGAAGGACCAAGAATCACTTTCAATAACTTGGATCTACGTCATGCTGTCGCGCATAAATCCAAGTCAGGTGTCTTGTTGCTCGTATACATGGAGACAAAATAGAAATCCGTGGGTTTACAATTGTGTCAATACTCGTACACGTATCCATTCAACGTAAACAACTCAAGCAAACTCCAAGCACGAAAATTCAAATGTAACCTTTTGAATTTGAAGATAAGATATTAAAAAAGAATCCAACACTACACAGCCAAATGAAGCTAATGTCATGAAAAAGCATAATCCAGCACATGTCAAATACCGAATTTGGAAATTCTGAATTTTTAATATCTGAAGCATAGATTATTAATGCATATCCTATACAATCAGCACCATTTTATTAAGCACATCTAAACTTTAACTATCAAAATTAAGTACCCACAAATTTATTGTAGATGTAAACCCCCTAATGTAATTTAATAGGCAATCAATCCACTTTCAATGACTTTCTTCAATTGGTATTTTCATTTAATCAACTGAATATCATTGATTTCTGAACTCATAAACACATGCAGGTAGATAAAATAATGTAACTAAAAGCTAACAATGCCTGAAAGAACATATAAAGCTGTGTTAGTTTCAATCGTTGAATATTAAACATATAAGTTCATTTTTAGCTAAATAAATCAAAATCATGAAAAGAACAAGCATGAATAATCATAACAAAAAAGAGCATATAATTTGAGAAATGAAACTTAAGAGTGATGAAGAGAGTTGAGAAAGAGAATGTACGGAAAATGGGAAGTAGGCGGTGGAGCTCGGACGCTAAGAGAGGCGTGTGGAGAGCACCAGACGGTGGGGGAAAATGTTTTGTGGTGGGATTTTAGTATGAACAGCAGTCGTCAGCCGAGGAGGCGTTACGTGACTTACTCAGCTGGTCAAATGAGGCGTTTTATTACCTGTTATTGCCGGTCAGTAGGTTGTTTACGAAGCAAAGATATGGGTCCGGTTCATTTATAGTTGTGGCTGCTGTGGAATCTTGGAAATTTCTGACCTTTTTAGTGGCAACTGTTGACTTTCTTCTTTTTCTTTTTATGAATTTAATATGAGTCAAGTTGCATGTACATCATTATTTATGTCTAATTTGAAATTTCAGCGAGTTGACAGATTTTTGAATATTGATTTTAAGAATATTTTTTTTCAAAAAATACTAAATTTTGACACGAGTATCAAATAAGATGTACATATTTAAAGTACAAATACCTAAATCCATTTAATATTAATGATTTGACATTTTTGACTCCAAAATTCATATAACCTTGAAAGAAGAATAATATTATTTAGTATCGGTGATGTTGATAGGGATGTCAAACGAGCCGAGCGACTCGTCGGCTCGGCCTCTCGGCTCGTCAAAATCCGGCTCGTCGGCCGCTCGGACTCGTCAAAAGACGAGCTCGAACACGAGCCAAGCGGGCTGGCTCGTTAGGGAGCCGAGCCTGCTCGGCTCGTCAAAAAACGAGCGGCTCGTGGGCTCAAGGTAATTTTTTTTTTTAAAAAAATAGTTTATCTTTATTAAAAAAAAAAAAAAGACGACGACGACGAGCCGCGAGCTCTGGTATTTGTAACTAGCCGAGCCCGGGCTCGACTCGTTACAAAACGAGCACGAGCCGAGCTCGTGGGTATATGGGCCGAGCCGAGCCACCACTAGATGTTGAACATAGTTAATGTGAAAATAATAGGTTTAATTATATAAAATTATTCAATTTATTTAATTTTACATTTCATTTAATGGTACTTAGTGTCACTTAAACTAATATTGTAAAACAAGTAGTGTTAAAGTATTGTTTTTTTAAAGAACTTTATGATTCAAATTTGTGCACAAACATGTATGCATACATAATATATTGATTGAAACTATTTTAAAGGATGTGAACTTGTAGTTCAAGTGATGTTTTTATTTTTAAATATTTTGATTAAGAAGAAAGTCACATCACAAAATCCGACTAAGTATTAAGTGAGCTAACTTGTCAACTTCGGAGTGATCGAGGATATGTTACTTTTAAGAACAATGTTATAAGTAGTATGGTTAACAATTTTGTTGACAATCATAAGTTGATATGATTCTACACCATCTATTTTTGAAAACACATAGATTGTCAATAAAGTTGTACAAATATCATTATTCTACTTTTAATAAGTGTAAAGTATATAATTTGTAAATATTTAACTTTAAAACATGTAAAATGAATAATATTATCTAATACTAAGAGCATCTTCGAGAGACTTTTTAAATATGAGATACTCTTTATTTTAAGTAGTCAACCTAGTGATGTCAATGACTCGGCCAGTATAAGTACGAGCTCGGCTCATGCTCATCATGACGAGCCGAGCTCGGCTCATAAGCTCGCCTAATTTTATTTATTATTATTATTTTATTTAAATATACTTAGACCTTAAAAAAAAAAATTGACCAGCCACTCGTCAAAAACTCGTCTTTTTGACGAGCCCAAGTGGCTCGTGGCTCGTTTTTTACAAGTCGACGAGCCGCTAGACTCGATTGACACCTCTAAGTCAACCTTTAAAATCATATTCTAAGAAACTCTTTAACTTAACATATCTATAATTAAAAGTATTCAAAGTGTTTCAATTTTTAATGTAGGAAAATAATAAAATAATCTAAAAAAAAACTAGTTAAAATAAAAGATAAAGATAAATAATAAATATTTTTTGAGAGTGATAAAATTAATTGTTAAATGTAAAAAGTTCGTTGGAGTGATTCAAAATTTGAACTCTCTAAAATTATAGATGCTCTCCAAATGATAGAATATTCTCTTTAAAAATAGAGAATTTCTTGAAAATGCTCTAATGTCATCTAAACTGATATTCTAACACCAATGATACTGTAAATAACATTTCTCTTTAATAATTTTCTTTCAGGTTTGTACGTGCATATCGTAGTGAGTGTCTCGTGGAACTTGGCCCATACATAATACGTCTTAATATCTATATTTTACTTTAGGAGTACCTAGTACTCTAGAAATATCTCAAGTGATAGAGAATATTAAGTCTCAATATTTTTTCGAGAGTATTAAAATTTTTTGAAGATGCGTTGATCTCAACAAATTATGTAATAAAGGGAAAAATCCATATGTGCATATGAATAAATAACAAATTCATATTTTACTGCAATTTATATAATTATATTTGTTTTACTTTAAATTAGATACATTTATGTTGTGTGGCGGTATGAAAATTTATCATGCATATCTAATTGTGTTATTGATTTTCAACATTGATTAGAATGTATAAATGGCTTCATTGAAATTAAAATCAAAATTGAAAAATTACAATACAAGAAACTGAAATTTTAACTTTCAATTTGGAAGTTTTAAACTTATTTTCAACATTTCAAATATTTGTGGACATGAATTGGGAAATGTTAAACATAATTTTGTTAAGCGATATAATGTGCATTCATTCTATATTATAAACATTTATGTCGGTATGAAGATTTATCATGCATATCGAATTGTTTTATTGGTTTTCAACATTGATCAGAATGTATAAATGGCTTCATTGATCATATCGACTTGTTTTTTTAATCATGTATTGTTGTTGATGCAGATATGGAATCAGTTAATATTTTCGTGATTTGTGAATCCAGAGAACATTTGGATTACTTGTGCCTAGAGGTTGCAAGTACATTGATCTTGATGATAAGATATCTGCTGAGTTGAAGGTTAATACCAGAAATGTTGTATTGAATATACAATATGTTGTAGGTGAAAATATGTCTCCAGTACGAATAGAAAATGACAACTCACTTAACTTTATGTTGTAGGTGAAATATGTCTCCAGTACGAATAGAAAATGACAACTCACTTAACTTCTACACGGAGCTTAAAAGGAAGGATGCTCTGTTAACGGTGTACACACTTTGTGGTGTTGTTGATCATGTGTTCTGAAGCAGACACAACAATATCACTCATTGCACCATCTTATGCTCACACCATCACCCAAGGTTCACTGTACTTGAATTTTAAAGCAGTAATTCACTGTTGGATTATTTTTGTAATAAAGGTGGATGTGATATTTCTTGAATAAATTGGGTAGTGTTGTTCTTTATTTTCCCTTCTGATCTTTGGAGAGATTTAACCAGTTTCTCATTGTCGCTTATTATAGATTTTTTATTAGTTTTGTCTCGTTACACAATGGTTAATTTTGTATGTTTTTTTTTTACGGCAAAGTAGTAAATAGCGTGCTCTGTCTTATTAGTTTCCTCACTTTTACTTTGCTCCCAATCAGCAATTATTGCATTCCAAGAGACAGCACCCCTTGTTTCCATTCTGTCGAATACACATCGAGCTTCAGCCGTTGTTCCAAATTTTCCATACATATCCAAAATGGCATTAGCTACACAAATGTTAGACTGGAAAGGTGTGAGACTTGTTGCCAATCCATGTACTTGAATTCCCTCTAGACGTCTATTAATCACAGCATAGTCACTAAATACACTTGATAGGCTTATTTCATCAAAACCAAGACCAGTCTTCAACAAGTGCAAAATAATTGAAAACTTCCAAATCTACTATTACATCAAGCATATCCAGTAAGTAGATTGACTGACTCCAACTCTCACTCACCTGATTGGTAACACACCCAACTATAAATTATGCCAAATTGTTGCATTCCTGTGAATTAGTACTGGTGTTGGCTCTTTGGGAAAAAAAAAAAAACCTGCCTTGTCTTGTAATGCTTGGTCTCCAACGCGTCTCTATGTAAGCTTTCCTATGTATTAGGATGTAATATAATCTGTAACACGATTAATATATTCATTCACATATAATCTCATTCTCAACATTAAATTTAAACCTGTCACAGCTGATGTGGATATTATACCTATCCAATCTAAAATTATATCTTCTTGTAAGAATAAGAGATGGAAGTCAGAATTGATAATATCGAATGTGACAAATTTGTGCAACAATAATTGATTAAAATGATGGCGATGCTATTACCCAATAGCTTAAAATGCATCAAGTATCGCGACAAAAATCACCTAACATTTATTCAAAAATATTTAAAACGAAACTACCTCTGAGATAACTTAAACGGACATTAATGTCATATAGATTGTTGTTACGCATAACATTTTGAAATTTAAATAAAGATTTTACCGTCCTGCATAATTTGGAGGCTGCTTTTGTTTTTCTCATCTGCCTCCAGACCTCATTCATTTGTTTAAACTTTAACTTGATAAGTGAAAAATGAAATCTTGTTCAAGTATGTCTACAACGACTATGATTCTTAACATATTTGAGGTTTTCTTGATTATGAATGTACTTACTGCATTTTTCCTTGTATGTTTCTTCATTGAGATTGTCACCATGGTGGACAGGACTAACGCATGAACATTTAAGGGCTGTTGATTTACTATTATCATAGGTTGATTTTCATCCTGCATTCTACAATATTATCTAACAATTGCAATAATTATCATTTTAGGTGGAATTTATCTTGTAGAAGTGCATCGTATACTTCGGCCTGGAGGTTTCTGGGTACTTTCAGATCCCCCAGTAAACTACGAGCACCGCTGGAGAGGATGGAACACTACTATTGAAGAACAACGATCAGATTATGAAAAGTTGCAAGAATTGCTTACTTCAATGTGTTTCCAAGTTATATAACAGAAAAGATGACATTGCTGTTTGGCAGAAATTATCCGACAATAATTGCTACAAAAAGCTCGAGAACCCCAGCATTTACCACCCCCCCCCCCCCCCCCCC
>CAIGRB010119644.1:40091-88836 GCA_903798255.1 Fraxinus quadrangulata
GAGCAACATATTCATGTGAAAAATAATAATAATAATAATAATAATAATAATAATAATAATAATAAATGGACTTGGTTCCGCCCCTGCTCAAAAAGGAACTGTCTATTTTTATTTATTTATTTATTTAAATTGTCATGTAGCCTTTATTAAACCATGTCTTATTTCAATTTACTAAGCACTAAAATCTAGCTTCGTGAAGTTAGATGTATGAGGGTATGTGATGATTTAATAATCTTGCACCGCTATTGCTTGTGCAGCTATAATATAAATTCGAGGACCAATTGACTTCTTTTAAAAGGTTGAGACTACTTTAATAATTATGCAGTGGGTGGGATGGAAGTTAAAATGAATGAAGAAAACTATTGTATTGGTGATACTCTTTTCTTTCTTGATCTGCTGCGTATGCAACAGATTTGTTAAGGGGGGTGGCCAATAATATGTCAAGATGCAGCAAATTAATGTTGTATTAATGGTACAAGGGCAAGAACATATGCATGGGACCATTATGCTGTCTTCACTAGATGCAAACACTTTAATTCAAAGTAGATGGGTTAATAATTGTTATTTTAACCAAGAATTATATTCATTCCTACTTCAGTGCAACGGCGAATAAAGTCGAATATTAATAAATGATAACATGCCAACATATGTTTAGTCGAATTTTGTGCCCTCATTTGGAACTCCACGGTTACATATTTCATTCGTAATAAATTGGTAGATGGCGATATGTGTCTAACTAGCCCATTGTTTAGATGGACTAGAAAAAGTAAAAAACACGAAACATGAAAATAACTTATAATCCTTTCACTTATAAGCTAATAATATGTTACCTCCACCCCACCTAGTATCCAGACAGGCAAGACCCACAAAAAATAATTATATATACATACATATATATAAATGACACATAAAGGTTGAAGGGAAGCATATGAAAAGCATATGTTTTGTCCAGATTAGACTTCCTTTTAAAGTTTGGAATGTTCTAAGTGTAAGCAAATACAACATGAAGAAGAAATGAAAAGTGATTGAAAAAGCCATCTAGTGATCATCAATCTGTAAAGTACTATAACTCTCAATTCCCAAGTCTTTTCTCTCTTCCAAAGTTTGGCTACCAATCTTAAAAGAAGAGATGAGAGGATGTTTACAACATGTACTTGGGATTGGAGCATTAGAACTATTTTTCACGTCCATGCAACTGTTGTCTCGCTCTGTTCGGCTATCTTCTGTTTTTCCATCGCAAGTCTAAACATGATGCCTAGCATATTTCGTCCACAAAGCTTGTTATTGTGTAATAACCCGAATGCTTCCCCTGCATCAATCATTATAATTTATTAATTTCGTTAATCAATGAACAAGTTATTTTTAATGCATTCAAATATTATGTTATAAGGCTTTCTTTAATTGTATTACCTCCTGAATTGACCTGAGAATAGGCGGAGGGTAGATAATGAAATATACTACTTTCGCATGTGCTATAAGAAACGCATCTAAATTTAGATCATATTTTAATTTTTACTTTAATGTAATTGGTGGGTTAATAATTGATTTTGATTTTAATTTAATTGGTGGAACATGCTAATTGATTTTGATTTAATTATCAACTAAGCACAATATTTAATATAAGCTAAGTAACGTTTGCTGTAAACAGCAAAATTCGCCAGCGTAAAATGAAATTAATAAAGTTAGGCTAGTTAGCTGTCCGTCATAGGAAAAAAAAAGAAAAAAAAGCACTGTTTGGTTTTAATTAAAAGGAAAATGACTTGTACACTCTTTTGTTAATATTATTGTTAACATTACAAGTAGTGTCAAGTGTTGATTGGGTGAAAAAATTGTAAAAAAAAAAAAATTAAACTGTCCAATAGTGTATTGCCACGTGACAAAATGTAAAAAATGATGTAAGTGATATTATATTGTTAGAGAAAATATTCGTGAACGAATACCGGTTTAACAAATACCAAATTTACAACACATACCGAATATGCAACTTACCGAATATGCAACTAACATACCAGATATGTAGTGTACCGTGTAAACAACAACTAACCGAATAATAGTTAAGATATAGCAGATTAAATAATTTGTTAATCACAACAAATAAAAATAAATTATATAAATCACGATAAAATAGAAAAAATAATCTAAATAGCAGAGAATAAAAAATCAATTGAACTTTAAAAACTAAGGTTTGTATGAACACAATTTCCTTAAAACAGATTCGTCCCCTCACTGCATGTGTTTGAAATTTAATTTGAGCGACTGTTCCCAGAATGCAATGGTAAATCAATAGAGTTCGAGCACTGTAGATTCTACTCCGACGAACTGACTTAATATTTAAACAATATCACCACCAAGACCTTGACACAGAGTGCAGACAGAGATTTTTTGTGTGTTTTGGAATTGTAATTCAGACAATGTATTCATGTCTGGAACAGTAGAAAAACGAGATTTTATATAGACTTAACTCAAGTAATGACGAGTTAAATATGTCCATTAACTCAATGACAATAACTATTGAAGTTTCAACAGTTTCAAACGTTAATGGTAATAATTATTGGAGTTTTAACAATTTCAAAAATCAAAAGTCAGTTGTTGAAAGTAAAAAAATTAGTTGTTGAAAGCAAAAAAATTGACAAAACATAAGTCCTCCTAAGGAGCCAATTTTTCGTCAATTCGGTCGAACATTCGTGTACGCAGGTCGGGCCCACACATAAGTTCAAAGTCCGAAACCTATTTCAGTCAGTGATTTGCACCCTCATTGCACTCGCACGTGAAGAGAACCTCTATACTACACATAATTACACACTTTTAAAGTGTAGTCATATATAAAGTGGTTATTGTTTTCATAAACTTTCTATGTGGGATGCTCAAATTTAGTTTTCCTTCCAATATAAACTATATTCCAATGGTCCACTTTGAACTTCAATTTCTCATTCACCTGAACTTCATTTTTTGGCAGTAAATACATGATTTCGATGTTCTCGCCGAGAAGAACACAAATAAATGTTGATATTTCAAAATAAGCAAATGGGTATCACTCAAAATTTATGCCAAAGTCAATCATTCACCTCATTTTTTCCAACATTAACATGTAGCATGATTGTAATAAAACTTATATTTTTAATATATTTTAATAAAAGTTAATAAAATATATAATTGAAAAGTTAAAAGAGACTCATAAAATATTTAGTTGAAATGAGTTTTAAAAAAATGAATTATAAGAAATTAGGCCAAGGCTAAGAAGACCAACCTTCTTTAAAAGAAACCCACACGTCCATTTGTCTCACCCAAAATAAAAGACTATAATGCACTGTTTAATAGGGCGACAATTCTATGGAAAATGAAATTTTTTTCACTTTTTGATCGTTTGATTGGAATTTTTTTCTTGGCAATTGGAATTCCCACTTCCTCCGACACGGTCACAAATTCCTGGTTTTCGTTGAATTCATTTTCCCACAACTTAGGTGGAAAAATGGTTTTCCAGGTAATTTTTTTTTCTTTTTGTAATGGAAACAAATTTTAAGTGGAATTGTAACAAATTCTATCCCTTTAATGGACAATTTTCATAAAAAATAAAGTCAAACGAGTATCAAAAGATCCAAATTTTTAATATTTTCCAGGTGGAAAATTATATCAATCAAATACAACCAATTAACAATTTCCTGGAGAACAAATTTAGACAATTCAATTCCCTGAAATTCATTTTCTTTCTACCCAAATTTCACTCTTGCAATCAAACGGACCATAACTAACAAAGACATCAATGTGCTTCTGCTAAAGTTTTTATTTGAATACATGAAAAAATATGAATATTTTAAACGATTTAACTTAGTTCAAACCCCCACCTCAATTCAAAACCTAAACGGCTGAATAAAAAACCTTTTAAATTGGTTTGTTTTAGTTCAAATTTGTATTGTTGATTCGTAAACATGACATCGAGTTAACATTTCGAAAATGCAGTTTTGATTTGGGTTGACAGTATAACGATTTTAATCTTGCTATATATACATCAAGTTTGACACTGTTATGAGGTGACAGTTTTCCATATATTGATTTTAACAACACTTTAAATAACTAATGGTTTAGATTTTAACACATAAAGGAGGGTCAAACTTGTTGTAAACTAAGACCGTACAATAAGCTTAATTCTAATGATTTTTACACACTCCCGTACTGCAGTGCTCAATTTTCTGGTAAGATTGAGCCAATACAATTTTATTCTTTTGTATTTTGAGCCAATACAATTTTTATTGAGCCAATAAAAAAAAAATATTTTTGATTTTTTTTATAAAAAAAAATTAAACGACGTAAAAATATTACAACCTCCACAACCCCAGTCCACCACTATTCACCACAAGCAATAACTGCATTGTCCCACGTACCAACATTTCCTCCAAAAGGACCAAAACCCTTTATATGAAGTGAAAATTGCAAACCAACCATACAATCCATGTTATCTTTCAATATTTGGTAGTGATAATCATTGAAGTTGTTGAAATTGCCGACAAGATGGGAGCACAATATCAATAAAGAAGGAGAAGCAGCCCACGGGACATATCTCAACTGGCAAAGAACTGAACTCTTCAATACTGACAAATCAGAGATCACGGATTCGATTCATGGGGCTCTTGGAAGGCAGACTCTTTCCTGGAAGGCAGAAGTTCTCTTGAAAGGTAAGGTACAACATGAGTTTAACTCGCTCGACACTTTAATAGTTCAGTTGGGGAGCTCTTGGATCCTGACCAATTTGGAGTACATTTTGCGATTTACATGATCTGTATAATGAGGAATCGGATCGCAGATCCCATAATTAATCGCCATAGATAAACACCTGAATATAAAAATAAAAAAAAAGAGAAGTAAACACAAAAGTTCTTCTGAAACAGCCTCTCAAGCATGAGCTGCGAAAGCAGTAATACGTTATGCAAACTTTAATATTCAAATCCTTGTCAACCAACTATCCTCTTTCATAATAAGTATTTAAAACGGTTTATAGAAAGCAATAAATCAAAATCACAAATCTTAACGATTAATTTTGTATTATTAAATAATTATTATATCTACATTCATTTCCTTTTTTTGCAAACCATTGATTGCCAGCAAGAAGGGTTTGATATATTGTACAACCTTGAAAATAATAATAATGCTAGGTGAAATAATGGAATGTGATTGTTCAATCCCCCTCTACTAAATAACATTACTCGTAGAATAGTCAATATGTTGTCCACTCGACTATGTCTTACTAAAATATAGAAATGATTAACGTATTTACGTCCAAATTAACAATTAATTGACTAATAGATTGATAAAAATCCAACAATTATCCAAATATTCTTCTTCCTCTTGGAAATATTGAATGACACAAACTCGAGAATAAAATGGTTTCCTACTTCTTTGATCCTCCACCCCATATTGATTGCCAGAAAACAGGCCAATTCTTCTTGGCTTCATTCCAACCCAACAATGAGCCTTCCCTCATCGGATCCCAACTGGATGACACAATCCCATAACTCACTCCTAAAAGTGCAGTCCCAAAGAAGATAAATGAGACAAGGAAAGGAATCCAAGTGGGCACATCAATTTTCAATCCAACTTTGAGATAGTAAAAGAATGGGAAAAACAAAAGCCCAATAAACAGAGGAATTCCAACAGAAAATCCCATTCTACTCATCATTCTGTTGGTAACTATTTCTGGGATAACGCCTTCTTCTTGCTCATCCTCTTCATCTTCATCTTCATCTTCATCTTCATCTTCTTCTTCGTTGGTGTCGTAATTTTTCTTTGGTTTTTTGGATTTTTTGAATTTTTTTGAGGTGGGTCCGAATCCTTTTGGGGAATTTAGTGTGGCTGAGACTGGATTGAATTTGAGGTGGGTTTTTGATGGGTTTGGGGTGAGGATTGGGAATTGGATTCTTCTGTGTTTGATTAGGGTTAATGGAAATGGGAATTGTAAAGGAGGTGCATATGAGTAGGTTCCCATAATTCGATTGTTTCCCCTCCTCTTGTGCTTGTTTTCGTTTTTACATGTAATTGGAATTGGTTGGTGGGAATGGTGCAGAGATGTTTTGGGGGAAGAAGCTTATCCTCTTGAGCCGCACTAGTACTGAAATACCCCTAACTCATTAAGTGGTGCTAAAATTGTAGTTTAGCCCCATTTGATAACTATTATTTTATTACTCTTTTTTCTACATATTTATTTTCAACACACGCTATCTTAAAAATCTTTATATAAAAGGAAAATACTAAATGTACACGGGAATTGACACTCACGTTAAAAAAGCGTAGACCCCTTTACCTTGTGAGGGACGGGTACACGGGAGTGTCCATAGCAAAGCCCTATATAAAACTATATTTTCCCCAAACATGTCAAACAGGGGCTTGGTGCTGATAGCTTGACTAGACAAAGAAATAATGAAAGTTATAAAGTTTGTTGGTTATCATGTATATAAAAACTTTGGTATCCAAGTATCGATTTCGAATTTAGTTGAGACTCAACGCATCAACAACGCATTCCCTCCTCTTCATTCGAAGTGTATGTTGTTTGTGCACTAAGAACACACACATTAGATGCGCAAGATCGGAGCCCCTCCAGACACAAGAAGGGTGGAGAAGGCAATGATTGTACGCACACTCAATAAAAAAAAACGTTGTACAAGATATATTAAGCTCATATTTGAATCTTATTCTTTAAAAACTATTTTTTTTTTCAAAACTCATTTTCAATCAAACATTTTCCTAATAAATAATATTAAATGTAAATCCAACATTTATTCTTATTTTCAACCACATCAATCCCCAAAAATATTACTATTACAAAATTTATTTTCCTAGAAAATGGACTCAAACAAACTCTAAGTGTGAGAGTAACGCTAAATGAGAAATGCGAGAGTTGATTTTTGTAAAGAGAAATTTTATCAAGTCCATGTTTGAGCCACATTAAAATTTTCATTTTCATTCTTCTACTCATTTTCAACCTTACATTTTTCAATAAAATAATATTTTCCATCACATCAATAACTTTTTCTTCTTTTTCAACCACACATTCCCCATCAATCTACTATTCCAAAATACATTCTTTCAAAATAATATGGTTCAAACACACGATAAGATTGCAATTGCCTTCAAATGACTTTAAGTTAGAGTATTTACGGACGTAGCTAAGACTCTCTTGATACTTGACACGTGGTCGCATCCCAATGGCTCATGAATCAAGTCCAATGATGTCCCAATTTCACGTCCTAGGCATCAATAGGTACACACAATCCATGGCAAAAAAAGAAAAGAAAAGGGATTTGACTCTTAGCCCATGTTTTATACACATTATTTTTTTATTCTTATTTTTCTACTCATTTTCAACCACACATTCTTCAATACAATAATATTTTACATCACATCAATAACTTTCTTCTTTTTCAATCATATATTTTCCATCAATCTACTATTCTAGAATACATTCTTTCAAAATAATGTGGCTCAAAAACACCCTTAGCCACCATTATAGAAGATGTTTTATCAATGACATGTACCCGTTATGGCTCCATGTCATTAGTATGCAGCTAGCATGAGGTGCCTTGAAATTAAAAACCGCCTTAGATTCTTAAGGCCCATCAAATGTGGCTAAAGGGCTGTGTTCCTTTGCATTGCCTCGAAGTTGCATTAAGTTCAATTGCCTCAAAGGTATTCCTCGATGAGGCTTTGGGTCATGCCCTCGTCACCTCGGAAAGTAATAGTCAATGAGACGATAGGACGTTCATCGCCTTAGAGGATATGACGTGCATAGACAGTTTTGTATGTGGTCGCGTGAGGTCAGCTGACCCACACAGACCCCCAGTCGAAAATCTATGCCAATTTGACTATCCAAATTGGTATAGATTTACATAGGATCAGCCATAGTAAATAATATTTTTTCTTGCTTATTTGTTTTATATTTGTTAGATGGAACTGGTTGTTAGAAAATTAGGTAGTTGCTTTTATGGTCAATAAATTAAGTTCCTATTCTTTAACTGTCATGCATTATTAGGTCTTCACTATCTAGATGTATATTTTGAATATGTTCATTCATTAATAATGAAATTCATAATTTAAATACTAAATATGTATGCAAATATCGAGTTTCGCATTTGATCTCACTTCTAAAGTAAGCATTAACTTGTCCTAACTGGGTGGTTTTGAATTTTATGGAATTTTGGAATTCATTGTTGGATTTTTGTTTTTGTGGAATTGTTTTCCTATTGTGATTTAATGGAATTTTGGGATTTTTCCATTTGTCTATTGAATTGATTATGCTTTTATGGTTGGAATTATTATGTGGAATTGAATTTCATGTCGAACAATTATGGAAAAATATTTGAAGTAAAATCTCCATTTTCGAGTAAAGAACAAAATATTAGTTAAATGAGTATATTTAGGATAAGAAGATGTTTGACAAATTTTTTTTTGTAACTAAACTTTTGACCCTACAATAAAGAATGTCGACTATGCCACTGATGACATGGGTTTAGAAAAGTGCTAATGTTGTATTTTTCTTAGTTGGCAATCATACGACTTGTCATGTGATAGAAGCGTGACATAAGGAGTTTGAGGAATTGTGAGTTAAAGTCCAGCTGAATAAGAAGACACTATTGTTGAAGCAATTCGATAATAAAATTATTTACAAGATGCGAGCATAAGATATATTAAAACAATAATCATACTAAAATGAAGGAAATAAGTAAATTAACATGTATTATAATGACATTTATGGACCTCTGGAACTCGAGGGGAGCCATAAGACCGGAGCTGTGGATTGCATCTCGGGGGAGTGGCAAAAAACGTCTTTAGTTGTATTGGTCAATATATTTTGTCTTGAAATTTTCTATTTGTACATTCCCCTAAAAAAAAAGCGTCAACCCCACTCCCCCAAGTGTGAGAGAACTGTCAAACTAGATGTACATTAAGCGTCAACCCCACTCCCCCAAGTGTGAGAGAACTGTCAAACTAGATGTACATTTTGAGTGTACACCTAGCATAACTCTTTTGTCTTTACCTAATTTGGATGGAAATAATGGGATGACCATTAACGTACTCGTTAAAAATGGAGATGATGAAATTAGGGTGGGCATGTGTTGGGTTGGATTGATTTTTTCCTCAACCCAAAGGTTTGATCATAATTTAACCCAACACAATCCGTGTAAATGTTGAAACCCAACCCAATCCAATCAAGTATCGGTCGAGTTGGGATGATCGGTTTGTGACAACTTGTCAACAAAGATTAAAGTAGATAGGTTGAGTTGACCGGATTTATAATTGACTCATGATTTATATAATATTTAGAAATGGCAGTGGGGCGGGGTGCAGGCAATCCCCGCGAGGGCAGCGATTTGCCCCGTTTACCGCCCCTTTTAATTTTTTTATTTTATTATTAAGGGGCGGGTTGCATGCAATCTCCGCGAGGGCAGCGATTTGCCCCGTTTACCGACCAGTTTAATTTTTTTATTTTATTATTATTTTATTATTTTTTTTCTTTTTCACGGGGCGGGGCATTCCCTCCCCGAGCGGGGCAAATTATCATCCCTAATAATATTAGGTCTCTATAGTTACAATGACAAAAAAATTTTGAATTATTTTGACACTTTATGCCCTAAAATGTTACATTGACAGATTAATATTAAATTATATGAAGCCAATACTTCTTTTACGAAACCTCTCGAAAAGCGCATGTTTTTGACAATTAAAATATTTTTGTGTTGAATGTGTATTTGTTTATACTATTTTTCGTAAAATGTATTATATCCAAGTCTTATAATATTATTCTAAAAGTTTCCATGTCTTTTGCCATATTCAAGACCTCTCGTGTATCGCGTTTGCATATATAGAACCTAGTTAATTAGTAATATATAATTTGAGTATGATTTCCTCAAACTTTTCAACTATTGCACAAAGTTTCCCAACAAAAACTAACATTTTAATCTAGGTTTTTCTGAATATTGTAGCCCTTGGAGGTTGTGTGAAGAAACATAGTGGCTCAATTTCGTCCAAACAACATCATAACACTTGTAAAGTTCATAAATATGTCGAGTCGGGTTGGGTTGGACGAGTTTATTCGATTTTCACGAGTTAACTCATAACCCGACAAAACTCAACTCGTTTACACAACCAACACACCAAAGCCATGTAAAAACAACAAAAAAAAAATCGACACAAAACCAGTCGGGTTGGTTCGATTTTGACAATTTTGGCAGGTTTAGTCGGGTTTTATCCACCCCCAAATGGAACATCGATAATGTGGTAACTTAATATCTTTTACATCTCTCACCTCCTCCCTCATAAATTGAACTGTCCAATCACATTGTTTCACACAAATTGTTATCGATATTCCATTATTTATAATGATAAATAACATAATTATTAAAAATAATGATAGGAGCGATTTTTACAAGATTTTAATCCAATTTTTGATCGTTGAAAATGTAGGTGGGTCCTATTTGTGCCGTAATTATTGACTCGATATAAAATAAATTACAAGAAATGCCCCTTTTCTCAAAATTTCGGAATTAAAGTTCTAAGGGATACACGGATCATTCTACTTGATTCGGTTAATAATTTTGACTGCCTTATTATTATCATAAATTGTATAACGGTATAAAATTTGCTATAAATTTGATTAAAAAATCACTCCCAGACAAAGGTTTATTTAATTCATGGTTTATTAGAAGTGCGATTCACTATGTTAAATCATGAAATGATGAAAATGGGCATCAATCGATTGGCGTAATTATATTAAGCCTGGTTTGCACTAAACTACAAATTCATATCCTTTATACATCTATCTAAACACGTGTTTGTTTACCCACATTACACGTCAAACTCCACTATTAATCTTAATCTTATCCACTTGTGAATTTTGTCCTGAATTACCATGACAGATGAGAACACACGGACATTGCTGTGCTGCGCTGCGCTGCATCTATCTCCACGTAACCTTATCATCTATCAGTTCCAACCCTAATCAGTACAAACTTCTCCGGGCCCAGGACCCGGAAGAGCAATTTCAACTTTCATACCTCGAATTCAAGTAACCCAAACCCGATACTACACCGGAGCTCCAGTTTGACTCGGAGCCCCGTTTCATTACATATTAATTGGCATTTGTAAAATTCTATCCATTTCAAAATTTTGCGGTTGCACTTGACTCTTCAAGTTTACTCCCGTTCAAGCTTCAGCTCAAATACATTAAATCCCGACCGTTCAATTCCAGGTATCGTCCAAACGGTACTGAAACGATTAATTATAGCTTAGCAAACAAATTTAATTTTGTTTTCTCTATGTCAAACATTCAAACAAATGGATTGTTTGAAATGTTTCTGTAGTTTTATTCTAGTAATTGCTTATTGTTTTGATGGGATCTGCAGAGAATATGAAATTTAATCGCTTTATATAATTTTGGGTTCTTACAAGGATTGACTTCAATCCATGCATGTGTTTATTTTGATATGTTAATGCATGTGTGCGTTTTGTCCACTGTTTTGCAAAAAGCTGTGTATGACTGGAAAAATTCAAATTTCTGGAAGAATTTTGATTGCGGAAAATTGAGTTCTTTTTCTGTTCTTTTAAGATTTATGGGTGATTTTTATATGAAAAAATGACTTTTCTAGCGTCAAACTTCGATGCAGAATTTAGTTATGCCAATTTTTGTCTTTAATTTGTTGCATTATATTATGGAAATTGAAATTTTAAGTAGATTTTCTGGTGAAATGATGGTAAACTCTGATGTATATTCCCTTGCATTTCGTCAGTTTCTTACAAAGTGCTACTCCTAATTTGTTTGTGGTGTGCGCAACTTTTCTATTTCTTCCCTTTTTAGTTAATTACTGGTAGAGATGATCATAAAGAGTCTGTTCAGGAGACATGAAAGGTGGAATGCAGTACATCCAACTTACGGGGCCTTTTGGGGCGTAGGAATAGGCATTGGTTGCGGAGTTGGATGGGGTCCTGGCTTTGGCCATGAGGTGATTGGTTATGTTGGATCTGGCTGTGGTGCTGGATTTAGTGTTGGCATCACTTTGCTTGGTGTCGGCATTGGTCTTCCAGCCAATTACCTCTTCACAGTCCCTTACAGTGGTACTTCTCGTTCTTAGATTATTGTTAATGTCGGCTAACTGATCCTACTTCGCACATTTGAATGTTTGAACTACTACTGGTGCAGACCTTTATTCGATTTATCTCTTAAATGTTCATATTAGCTTTTGTGGTTACAAGAAGAGGTGCACTGGAAGTTGCTCGGTTTAGTGGTCTACTTGGCATGACAAATGGGGCTGGAGATGGCTGGAGTAACATTGGATCACACATCTCTAGCATGCGACGAACTACAAGAACATCGTTTTCTAGCTTCGACGAAAAGTGCCCGGACATGAAATCCGTGTTAATCTCCCCTGCTAAACCTATCAAGGATTATTTAGAAAGAGTCAGCTGGTGCTTCTTTCATTCTGATAGAGGTATTGAAACTTGAGCATTGTGTACTTTGTGCAGTAACTGTTACTTTCTTCCGTTTTCTCATGATCCTACACATAGTTGCCTAGTGCATTGTGCAATCGCTATGGACCCGAGACTAGACGATGCCTTCTTTTAGTTCAAATTTATCAGCGTTTATGTGTGTACTGTCATTTTTCAATTGACGGTGTGATGTGATACAAGTTAGCAGTTGCTACCCATATCAGTATTGCATTTGGAAACTTCAGACACCTTTTATGGACATGCATATATCTGAAAATATTTACAGAGATTGACTTGTAGATAACAATTTTGACAGAAAAAATCAACATTGGGAATGATAAGAACATCTAATCCGACATTAAAGAAATGAACTATTCATGGTTTAATGTCAAAGTATCAACCTCATTTAGATTTAGGATAATGGATAGAAAGCCAAGGGATGGGAATGGAAACTTTGAACTTCTGTATAATTTTTATGGAGTCTTACATGAATCTTTTGCATCCTATATCACAGTTAGCATGATATCTTGGGCAGAAGTTTCTTTTACGACAATGGTCATGATTTTGTTGAGGTACCATCAAGTTAGATACGCAAACAAAACAATTGGATCAAGTCACCTATGAATTTCAAAGTCATGTTCTAGATTATTTGGTCGATTAATCTTCTCTTCACCTGTCCACACACTCCGAAATAAAATGACATGAATTCTCGTGCAGGTTCAAAAAATTGATGGCGTAAAAGCCTTCCAGAGGGAGCCCTTTTGTCGTGGGAATCAGATCAATTCGACGACCAACCTTGGTTCCAAGGTAGCATCGTACAGGGAAAATCTTCTTGGGTTAGAAGAGAAAAAGCTCCTCTTTATTTTTGTGAGCAGATTCAGTACTTACAATTGAGAAATTTGCATAAACAAGTCACTGTAAGGGGAAAATGAGTGCCAATCTGTATAGATAAACGACGATTTATATGTTTATTTGCTTATAATGACGGGAAATAAATTCAGTGGGAATACAAATTAATTAGAGAATGACTTTTGAAACCAAGAATACATAACTAGCATAAATTTTTAAAATTGTTCTTTACGTGCATTCATCCATTGATCTCGAATTTGATTGCATGATCGATTCGATTACAGAAAATATTGGTTGAAGCCCTTGAAAAAGCATTTTCTACCCAGTAAAATCATTAATTGGTTGAATCAACTATCCACTTAATTAAAATTCTAATTTTTATGCTGTCCTCAATTTCTCGCTGAAAATTCCTTATGTTAGCCCACAATTTTTTCAAAATTTATTCTTCCACATTCTTCAATAAAATAATATTACACGTAAATTAAAAAAAATTAATTATTTTTTAACCATATATTTTTCATCATATCACATTATAAAATATATTTGTTTTTCAATAATATGTATCGAACGCCCTTTAGAGTAAAATTCGAAGGTACGTGTTATAACATTAAAAAATAATTCTTTTTGTTTGACAAGAATTCATGTGAAAGCATATGCAGGCCCCATTTATCGTTGCTGAAAATAAATTTGTGTGAATTAAAAGCCGTCAAACAGGCGCACAGTGTCTTATCAATTTTTCACATTTTCATGCTAACACGAGCTGGAGTGATTGATCCGACCAAAAAACAAAAAAAAAAAAGGGAAAAAATAAAAATAAAAATTATCGCACAAATGGTCTTTAACATTTGATTTTAGTTTACAAATGGTGTCTAACGTTTGTTTCTTTGCATGGACGTCCTCAATCTATATGAATGGCGTGCAATTGGTCAAGACCAAGCCCTTTTGCAAAGGTTAGGGACCCAACTGCAATTCTCCCTAATTAAAATTAAGGGTATGTCGGTCTTTTTCCATAAAAAAGGCCCAGTTGTGCATCAAATATATATGTTAGAGACCATTTGCGTACCTTTTGAAAAATTTAGGGACCATTTACCACAAATTCTCATACAACAACTGAGCTATTTGTCAATGAAAATAATTTTACCAAGATATAAAGTGTTTGTGATAGGAAGTATAATTTGTAATGCTTTTAAAACTAAATATTTTACGAGAAAGAATGGCCAATTGAGAAAAGTGAGGAATTTATTGATTTATACTTTTATTTTAATCATGGTTTTCAAAATTGAAGTGGCCGAATACGACCTCTCTCTCTGTCCACGCCTTTTTTTTTTTTGGTTAAGAACTTCAAACGTGTCTTGTATTTTATATTTAATGTAGTAATATTGGTGAAAATTGTAGTATTTATGTTGACTGAGTTGTGATATGTCTTGTTTTATATCCAGACTCCAGAGTAAGTACTAAGGTGACTTATGCCTTGTTGTTTATGCCATGGCAGTGGAGGATTCGGTTTAATGGTTGTATTGAATTTTTTTCTTGAATGATAGTTCTTCGTGATTTATAAAAAAAACAAGTATAAAAGCAACCTGTTCCATTTTTGATACTTTTATAGGATTGCCTTCGATTGAGATTTTGATAAATTTTAAAGTCCCTTCTTATTTTAGATGTCTCATATTGAAATTTAGTAGGTGTCCCCTATTCAAATTTAGGTGTTTTCAATTAAAATTTAATTTTTTTTGAAGGAATTTCAAACTTAAAAAAACACAATAAACTCTTTTGAAATTTTATCATTTCGAGATTTTAATAAATTATGCGAAAATTTATTTAAATTCAAGAAATTCATTAAATTCATTATTTTTTAAAATTCATTAAAATCTTAGGGTCCGTTTGATTGTAAAGATGAAATTTGGATGGAAAGAAAATGAATTTCAAAGAATTAAATTGCCTAGAATTCATTTTACTGGGAATTATCAATTAATTGTGTTTGATTGGTATAATTTTCTACCTGAAAAATGTTGAATTTTGGATATTTTGGTGTTCGTTTGACTTTATTTTTCATGAAAATTGTCTATTAAAGGGAATTATTATTATTATTATTGGAGATAAAAATTGTTTCCATTGGAAAAAAAAAAGAAGAAGAAGCTGGAATATCATTTCCCACCAGAATCATAAGAAAATGAATTCCTCAAAAATCAAGAACTGTACATGTGTGAGTCAAAATGTGGAAATTCGATTGCCAAGAATCGTTGACCAATCAAACATGTCATTTGTGTGAAAATGAATTTTCTTTTCCATTTTTCATGAAAAATTACCTCAATCAAAGTATCAAACATGTCTTAGTGTGTTGAAGTCAATATCAAATACGATTTTACTTTTTCTAATTTATTGACTATAAGCAATTGATCAACGGTAAAAAATTTGGACTACGTTACTGTAATTTTAATTAAAAGAAAATTAAAAAAACATTACGAGAGTGGAGAAGAATTTTAAATTTTATGGGTCAAAAGATAAATATATACCTAATAACGACCCCAAGTTGCAATTTATCCTTTCCCTTCATCTCCCAATCCCAATTAAGTACCCAAAGAACCCTAATTCTTCATCGAAATTCCTGTGTCTACCAAGAAAGTCACTCTCTGTAACGCACGCACTCACGCACGCACATACAGAAACGAGCCAGGCACTGGGATACTACAGCCATGGCTTCAGCAAGAGATTCTGATCCGACATTAGGGTACCTGACCCGAAAAGAAACGGAGGTGAAGCTCCCCCGACCTACCCGGGTCAAGAACAAAACCCCCGCCCAGATTCAAATCACCGCGGAGCAGATTCTACGTGAGGCCCGTGAGCGACAGGAGGCCGAAATCCGGCCTCCCAAGCAGAAAATCACTGACTCTACTGAGCTCGGGGATTACCGGCTCCGCAAGCGCAAGGAATTTGAGGACCTAATACGAAGAGTCAGGTGGAACAAAAGCGTGTGGGTGAAATATGCCAAGTGGGAGGAGTCCCAGAAGGATTTTACTCGCGCTAGGTCGGTATGGGAGCGTGCTCTTGAGGTGGATTATCGTGATCATACGATGTGGTTGAAGTATGCTGACTTTGAGATGAAGAACAAGTTTGTTAATCATGCACGTAATGTGTGGGATCGTGCTGTTATGTTGTTGCCTAGGGTGGATCAGTTGTGGTACAAGTATATTCACATGGAGGAGATGCTGGGCAATGTGGCTGGTGCACGGCAAATTTTTGAGCGGTGGATGTCATGGCAGCCTGATCAGCAAGGCTGGCTTTCGTATATAAAGTTTGAGTTGAGGTACAATGAGGTCGAGAGGGGAAGAGAGATTTTTGAACGGTTTGTAGACTGCCATCCAAAGGTTGGCGCTTGGATTAGGTTTGCCAAATTTGAGATGAAAAATGGAGAAATAGCGCGTGGAAGGAGTTGTTATGAGCGTGCAGTGGAAAAGTTGGGGGATGATGAGGAGGCAGAGGGGTTATTTGTGGCGTTTGCTGAGTTTGAGGAGAAATGTAAGGAAACAGAGAGGGCGCGGTGTATATATAAGTATGCCTTGGATCATATCCCCAAGGGGAGGGCAGAGGAATTGTACAAAAAGTTTGTTGCGTTTGAGAAGCAATATGGTGACAGGGAAGGAATTGAGGATGCTATTGTTGGAAAGAGGAGGTTTCAGTATGAAGATGAGGTTAGGAAGAACCCACTTAATTATGATGCATGGTTTGATTACATTAGGCTAGAAGAGAGTGCCGGAAATAAAGAAAGGATTGAGGATGTTTATGAAAGGGCCATTGCGAATATTCCTCCTGCTCAAGAGAAGCGATATTGGCAGCGGTATATATACTTGTGGTAAGCTCAAAATTCTTAACTGTATATGTACTAAAACCATTTTCTTTTAGTATAGCAGTTCCTGACTGGTTGAACTTGTATACTCAGGATTAATTATGTTTTGTACGAAGAACTTGATGCGCAAGAAGTAGACCGTACCAGAAACATTTACAAGTAAGCTGACGTTGATCCTGTGAGATATTTTGATTAATGACGGTCTTGTATGATGTGACTGATTCTATCCATCATTTGAAATAATATTTTTCACCAATCTGTGCTTTTTTAAGTGGATAATCTGGGGCTTTACCATGACATCTTAGGGTATGTCTTTTGCCTAATAATGTTATGACCTGGGACATTGCACGCAGAAAATGCAGCTAAAATGCTTGTTATTACTTCTGCATTTCACCTGAGGGTGCCTTGTGTTGAAAGATAGTTCATTTCACTTCATTTCACACCTTCTTTTTGTTTTTTGTTGTTTTTTTTTTTTTTGTGTGAGCGGTTATTCATCATCTTGTTAGTTTTCTTGCACTTTTATTCAATTTTCTTTAAATTGTCTGTTTTTTGTAGCCATTTTTTCCGCAAATTCTTTGTGAAATTTCCTTATCACATTCGATGCTCAAGTTACTCATGAATCTGAGGGCTGCTATTACTCAGTTATTTACTACTAGGTAAAATTATGTTAATAGAACATTTTAGTATAAAAGTTGCATCCTATTTATGGGTGCGGAAGCCTTACTAACATGACTTTCATTCTATGACGTAAAGGACTATTCTGATTTGCTTTCATGAGAGATAGATCAGTGTGGGCTCGTTTAATGATTGTCATCACCTATTGGGTTTGGGTACCTTTTATAAATTTATATAACTGTAGATATCATTCCTCTTAGCCAGAAACAAAATGTCTGTAATCTCCAAAAATCCATCAATGAGTGGAACGGTTGCAGGATCCAGAACATTAAGCACAGTGGCAATGCATTTTCCACTCATAACGCCTTCTATTACGTTCTCTACCAGTAGTTTCATCTTTACGAGGAGTCTCCATCCAAGATTTCCCGGTGATTCTCACTCGCCTCCCTATCCCCATAAGGCATGGTCTTTTATTACCCCTGAAGGGATATTTCGTGGATTGGATGCCTCCTTCTGAAGGTTGTAGCTGAGGCTGGAAGCACAGGCTTTTGAAATTTAACAATGAGGGAAGAGAACAAGAAATTAGAAATCAGGAATCATGTCTAGCATCATAGTAAGGGTTTCTCTACAGAATGTCAAGAAAACTCATTAGTAATGGAGATAAATACTAACACAGTTACTATGCCAGTGTACTTTTGACAAATGCATATCTAAATCATTAGAGTTGTTATGATTTGAGGAAAATGGAGGTCATTAGTCGGCTTCCTAGTTCAATCACAGAAAAATATCATCTATAGAAGTATTTACTTATGTTTTTGACAAGCAGAAATTTTAACAAACAACCAATAGCATGCATGGTTAGTAAACCATCCCACGTTTGACAAGCATTTGGTCTCAAGAACGTGATGTACCTGTTTCCATGTCATAAAATTTAATTTTTAGGTGACCCTATGGCATTATTGATGCGCTGGGTCAGTTGGGCATTCCATAGTGGGTCTCTTCACAAGCATTCAGAACTTGAGTTCGAATTCACAGGCTGTTTCCCCACCTAACTTGGTTTAAAGTTTTTAAATGAGACACAAAAGTGGGCATAGTTGCAAAGAATAGGAAGGCCATCCCAGGGTAGGCAATTTTAGGCTCAATGTACTTTGTTCAGTTAAGCCTCAATTTTGTGATGGTGATATATATCATCCAGTGAGCTGGGTAGTAAGATCCCAATTTGGTAATAACTTGAACATACAACACATTAAACAAAATAAAGCTTTAAAAATATACAATTCTCCTTCCACACGCTTTGTTGGTGGTGCCAAA
Organism: Fraxinus quadrangulata; assembly: GCA_903798255.1. Lineage (NCBI taxonomy): Eukaryota > Viridiplantae > Streptophyta > Magnoliopsida > Lamiales > Oleaceae > Fraxinus > Fraxinus quadrangulata. The sequence continues at coordinate 59,179 of CAIGRB010119644.1, forward strand.
TCTACTCTCTATTCTTAATTTAAAATAATTGTGTTTAATAAGCTACAAATTTCAACACCCTACTTTAATTATTTAATCACATTTAGCTCCTGTAAAAATTAAAATCTAGACTTTAATTTAAGTCAAAGTCAACAATTAATTTTAACCACTTACTTTATGGGTCCTACAACTTTTCAACCACTCATTTCATCAACTTCTATCAAAATCTACTAAAAAATTGATTTTAATTTCCACTAAACACGAGCTTAAATTGATTAGCCATTGAGATATAAAAAAATTATATTAAAGAAAATACGATGAAAAATTAATAAACGTTTCTTGAGAAAATGAGCCAAAATAGAGAGTATTGTTGAAGTGTATAAAAAATTTTACTCTCTAAATTTAAAGATACTCTTTATAAATAATCTTTTAGAGATACTCTAACTGTGCTACACACACACATATACACACACATGCGTTTTGTATATGAGTGCTCCATTTGATGAAATATATACTTGCTTTCCTGTTCTAGTTAAACCTTGGTTAGCTTTGTTTTGGTGCACTTTTATACAATTGCTAGCTACACGTGGGGGTGCATTTTGGTTAATTTTAGAACTTGTGAAACTGTAAAGAAATTATAGAAGTTTCCCTGATCTTGAAATATAGTGTGATGCCTAAATAGGCCCTTGATTGAACCCCATTCTTTAAAATTCATTTTTTTTTCAAACTCATTTTTCAACCATACATTCTCCCAATTATATAATTTTGTATGTAAATCTAACGTTTTTTTTCCCTACTTTTTAATCACAAAATCTCCAAAAATTCACCTTTTTTACAAAATCTATTCTAAAAAATGGGCTCAAACAGGCTCTAGATGAGGTTCAAACTTTTAATCTCGCTAGAGGCAAGATTAGTCTGAAAATATATCTTGTTTTGTAAAAGCTACGCCAAAGTAACCAGCCCTGTGGTAAAATTAGACTGATATGTAACTTTTGATTGAAAAAGCTAGGCCAAAGTAATTAACTTGAAGCTTGTCAAGGGATAAATTCCACAACGGATTGATAGGTAACTCTTGATTGAAAAAGCTATGCCAAACTAATTAACTTGAAGTTTGTTAAGGGATAAATTCCACATTGACTAATTACTGAAATATAGACCAACAAATAAGAGTTTTTGCTAATCTTCTTAATAAGTTGACCTTTAAATATAAACCAAAGTCTTAATATGGTATCAGAGCCAATTAAGATTTAACGAACAATTTGATCCAATTAAGAGTAAAATGAGCACAAGAATTTCAATATTGGTTTGTTCAAATGAGTCACCATCTTACGGGAGCATGTTCAGGGTTAAATTCCACATCGACTAGTTAATTTACCGAAATATAGACCAATATATAATCATTTGAATTAATCCTCTTAATAATATTGACTTTTTAGGATGGAACATCAATTCTTAATAAAGCTGAGAAGGATCTCCAATAATTTTGCTTTCTTTTGGGTTTTTTACTAGTAACATTTGAGTTCATTTAAGATTTGGCGCTTTGAATTGTATGTGTTTTTATTTTCCTTACTATTAAAATGTAGTTATATAATGAATCAATTAGGTAATGTACTTTACTATGATGACCAGTTCTAGTCAAGAATCAGGTCAGTTTTCCTTTACAATTGCAATCCAAAAAATTAATGGCAGAGAGTGATATTTTTGTTAGAAAAATGTAAACAGTCTTTGCACACCTTCGAACATTGCGCACATCTTCCAAATTTTGCACTTTCATGGTTGATTCTTTGTGGCTTCTTTCATAATAATGGATCTGGTTTCTGAGTTCCTGATTTACTTTGAAATTTGACCAGCTTGTGTCTCAAGATCATTCCTCATGACAAATTTTCGTTTGCGAAGATTTGGTTGATGGCTGCCCAGTTTGAAATACGTCAGTTAGATCTTGATCGAGCACGACTAATTCTGGGATCGGCAATTGGCAAAGCTCCAAAAGATAAGGTATCACAGTTGTTTGATTACATAATACTCTTTCTTCTTGTGTTGCCACATTGAGGCTGTTTAATCGCTATTTTATCTTCTGTATATTGTTGTCCTTTCTGCATTTACAATCAGATATTTAAGAAATACATTGAGATAGAGCTGCAACTTGGTAACATTGATCGATGCCGGAAACTGTACCAGAAGTATTTGGAATGGTCACCAGAACACTGTTACGCTTGGAGCAAGTTTGCCGAGTTGGAAAGATCCCTGGCTGAAACTGAGAGAGCTAGATCTATTTTTGAACTTGCAATTGACCAACCTGCATTAGACATGCCAGAATTGTTGTGGAAGGTACAACATCATTGACCTACCATAATGTTTTTGATATGTTGAAAATATTTTGTTTTGTTATTGTCTCCATGCTTTTGTTTGAAAATTTTTGTTAGTGGCCTGCATTTTGGCCTTTTGGCTGGCAGCTGTCAATTTGAATTGAATTATAAATAGAGCACATTTACTGGAAAAGTGCTAATTTATAGGATCCTATTGTCTTACTATTCCTGCACCTCATTGAAGCAGTCATCTTTTGTCATTTCAAATGTCTGCACCACAAGATTTGGAGTGAATTATTTATTAATTCAAAAGAAACTCTGGTCCGCTCTCTACTAGTTTTACTGCTGCATATTCTAGACTCCCATAACGTTGAAAATATTGAAAATCTGTGCTGTTTTGATTGGTCTACCTCACAATTACTGGAGCTATTGGTCTATTCCAACACAAAACCTCTGTATTTACTTTATGACAGGCTTACATTGACTTTGAGATATCAGAGGGTGAATATGAAAGAACTAGAGCTCTTTATGAGAGGCTTTTAAACCGCACAAAACACTTGAAGGTTTGGATTAGTTATGCCAAATTTGAAGCATCTGCTATGGAAGACTTTCAGGATTCAGATGTGCAAGAAAGTGATTATGAACAGAAGAGAAAATGCCTTCAATGTGCTAGAGGTAAGAAAATTTGATCCCAATTCATCCTATTACTAATAATTATTGTCTCAAGTTGTCATTTTCATTTTAGTAATACCCTTGTTCCTTTTTTTTTCCTTTCATCAGGGGTGTTTGAAAGAGCCCTTAGCTATTTCAGAACTTCTGCACCTGAATTGAAGGAGGAAAGGGCAATGCTCTTGGAAGAATGGTTGAATATGGAAAGCAGCTTTGGTGAGCTTGGTGACGTTGATTTGGTCCGTGTTAAGCTTCCGAAGAAACTCAAAAAGAGGAGGCATATCGAAACTGAGGATGGTCCTGCTGGGTATGATCTCAACTTCCTCTCTCTTTTCCTTATTTCTCTATGCTCAACTTTATTTCATTTAATAGTTTTTACTCTTTGGAAAACTTGTTCATTCTTGTGGACCACAGGAAATAGATGTGGGTGCCATTGCATGTTTCTGATTTTCTTTAGTTTCTGTTTCACAGCTTTGTCACCTTTGAGTTAAAGTTAGTGGTTTCCAATGGGAAAAAGCCAACTTCTTGGTTAGGTTGTATTGATTCCTTGAATATTTTAGAGGTGCTAGCCAGTGCCACGTGGAGTAGTGTAAAAATGCCTTATATCAATTTGTTGACCTAAGTTGAAAATGAACAGATAAGCAAGTTGTTGGAAGATGGTTGCAAGCTCGAGTTTACCTTCATAATATAGACGTATCATGTTTGGTGCACAATCATTTAGGAGACTGAACAGTACATAAGCAAGATTTTAACTACATTTTGTACTTTAATATGTCCAGGACTGGATAATCCACCTTACAGGGAAAGCTGACTAGATTTTATGTTTACTAGCCAGCTCATATTTAACACGACTAACCCTACCCTGTTAGAATGCATGCCAATCAAAATTGATCCACAAGGGTATCCGTTCTAATAATTTTGAAATCTGCAGGTACGAGGAGTACATCGATTATCTTTTCCCTGAAGAAACACAAACGACGAATCTCAAAATCTTGGAAGCAGCATACAAGTGGAAGAAGCAGAAGATTGTTTCTGACGAGGATTAGTTGGGTGAGTTGTGATTCAATTTCCTCTTCATCAAAAGGGCATCCCTTTTGTTGCCATCTGATCTAGTAGTAGTAGGTGTACGTTAGTGCTCCAGGCTTACTCTCCTGTTGTTTAAAGATGCAGAAGCATCCGTGATTGGACAGAATGTTAATTGTAACAGAGAATGCAGGCTGTATCATTACCTTTTGTTCGTTCTTGTGAAAAAGGAAAACCAGTTGTATGGTTAATTTTTGCAATGTACAGTTAAATGTACTTCACTGAACGTGACTATTGGGCTGAGTTTGGTCAATAGTTTCTGTAAATGAATTTTAAACGTTAAAAAGAAAGATTCAACTTTCATACGAATATTTTTGAACAGCAGAGATAATGTATTTATTCGTATTGTCTATAATTATCGGCGAAAAAAGGTCCACGATGAAACCAACCATGCAAATGAAAACAGCCATAACAAAAGCCCTCATACTTTAATAAATAAATGACAGTCGAGTGTCAATATTCCTAATGTCCAGGTAAACGACCGTTTTATCTATCAACATATCTTGCTCTTTAGCCTCTCGGGGCATATCTCAACTGGCAAAGGATGTGGCTTTTCAATGCTGGCAGATCAAAGGTCGCGAATTTGATTTATGAGGCTCTTGAAAGGCAGATTCTCTCCTGAAATGCAATGTGCAATATGAGTGGCTGAATACTTTAGTGACAACTTTTCTAGTTTCTCAAGACAAATGCTCATTCTCTGAATTTCGAGAGTTTCATCTGTTTCGAACGAATACTTTATGAGTAGTCGAAGTATTAAGTTGTGTAGTGTAATTATTGTCGATGTGCGAAGTTCGTCATTAAAATTTTGTATTATCATAGAGACAGAGAGAGGGGTTACCGAAGAGGTTTGTGCGAGTTTTCTTTTGCAAACTTCTTTTCATTATATTGAATTATTGAAGTGTGGATGAGGAATTTAGCATCACATTGAAGCGAACATCTATAAATATTGTGTGTGCTTGTGTGTCTATTTCTTTACAACGATTTTATTGCTTTTGGTGGTATATGATTAGTAGGATGTCTGATTTACAATTGACATGACTAAATTACTAGAATATAAAAGTGAGAACGGCTAGTTGACACATTCATAATATAAAGTGAACGGAGTTACATGAAATGGTATATGTTTCATAAAATCTTGGTTGGAGTATCAGGATTGTACAAGCTCGCTATCTCACGTAGGAGTAATTGAAAGAGAGATGATGACATTTTAGTTTTCCCAGTAAAAGTAGAAACATATAGATAAAATTATGTATTACATGAGGTAGTTTCTCTTAATGAGAGACCACACATTTATGGAGAATTTGGACTGCATACTGGGATCTATCTTTATAAAGCTATTTCTATGGTGGACATTTCTAGCTGGTTAGTGGTTGGTTAGATTTTCGTGGAATCTGTGGATTTCGTCTTATGAAATGCTTAAAAGTTGCATTTTTTGAATGATATGGAGCAATGATGCACTTCACTTAAAAACAGGAGAGCGTGATATTAAAGCACAAATATCGACGAACATACTGAATTTTATACATCTCTGAAAGCCGATAAGATCAATGCATCCTGATAGCAAGTTAGGGCTAATCAATATGCATGTATTAGATTTGATTTAAAGAAACAAGTTGTAATAATATAGAAAGCAAATAATGAAAATCCAACAAAGGAAAAAATTCATAATTGCACTGTCACCTTTAAATTCAACATCATCTATATGGTTAGAGATATACATGAACACAATCATAATCATAGATTTTGCAATGCAATGAATTCAAGAGATCATTTTGTGGATTAACAGTTATTGATATTATTGTTGAATCGCATGAGTTAGTTGTGAATTCAAGAAAATTTGTAATCATACAGCAACTAAATCATTAAATACAAACAAAGAAAAAAAAATATCATCATTGAATAGACGCCTTTCTATTGATTTTAAATTCAACACTGTTAACCATGAATAAAGTAAGAACATAATCAAAAAAGTAGATTTTGAACATAAAAATTCCAAGAAATAATTCAATGGAAACAATTGTTGATATTACAATTGAATTATGTGGTAGCCGGAATTTCAAGAGAAAAGACACTATATCGCGTGTCATAGTAAATTTTGTTAAACACCCTCATTAGTTACAATAGCATTAATCTTGATGGGTACAAACTATTAATTGAATTACCCAGTCTAATCTTGAATATCCTCCGGGGTTTTTTCTTTCTTTAGTTTTTTCTATTTAGCCTTTAATATATGTTTTCATTGCTGAAAATTTTGGGTGTAAAAAAGTGATAAAAATGGAGAATATGAGTTCATCATCAGTCTGAATTATTCCCAAAAATCTCTTCAAGCTCACCTACTCCAGAATTGATCAAATTCTTGCAATACTCATTTCAGAAGAATAATGAGGTCCTCAAAATACTAATGGACCGCGAGAATCACTTGAAAATGGAATTAGAAAATATCAAGAGTGCATTTTGGATGGACAGAGGGATGGTGATGCTCTGAATGAAAAAGTCATAAGGTTGACAGAAGATCAGAGAGCGTCCAGTGACAGAGAGAAAAGGGCTGAGGAGCGCTATGCTAAGGTTTATGATGAGTTAAAAAAGGAGCCAAAATGAATGTAATCAATTAAAGCGCAAAAATGGGGAGGCAGATCTGGCGAAGGCGTCTGCTACAGCGGAGGAGGATGCTGGGAATATCTCCAATACTGATGGCAAAAAGAAGTGTTTAGAGAATGCTAGTAACTGGAGTGGAGGGAGTGCCAGTTCTGGAAATCGTAATTTGGAGCTCCCTCTAAAAGAAAGGTGTCACGAGAATAGTGTTGATGCTGAGAATACATCGCTTTTGGTTCACTCTGCATGTAGAAGAGGTAGTCTATGCTTTAAAATACATATTAGTTGCTTCTTAATTTTTTAGTACAGTTATTGTGTCCTGTTGCATTATAATTTGAGTAATTCTAGCGCATTAGTCTTTGTATCTTGTTGGAATATTAGATTTATATCTTGCCAATGGTTATTATTTGTATTCAAGGACCGCTATCGTTGGAAATTATAATTTGAAGTGTTCTAAAAGTGAAACAATCTGAAGAACGGTATTGATGCGGGTGATACTTTACCCCTAGTTCACTCAGTTTGTAAATCTGATGGTTTTCAAGAAATAGGTAGTTTAAAACATTGATTAATTTCTTATTAATTTTCTTAGAGCACTTAATAATTCATGTTGCAATGTGATTTTGGCATATTATTTGATAAATATGTCCATATTTTAGAACTATTTATTAAAAATTATGCATTTTCTGATGGTTATTTATTTATTTGTTTCTTGAATGATAGCACTCTGTACTGTTATTTAAATATGAAATAAAGTATTGTAATTACCTTGATGGTGTATGACTTTGCACATAGAAGCGATTAATATGATTTGTATAAATTTTGTTTGCATGTCGGGAAGGAATGGAATGTGACACGGCTGCGACCACAATTGGCGGAAAATGGGATCTGTCTTCTCAGACAAGAGATGCTGGAGCAAATGGCCGAATATGTCTCAGAGTTCTCCACGGGTGCAGTCTGCTCATGTATCTCATAATAATAAAGTATGAGATGATCGCTTATTGAATTTAGGTCTAGGTGGACATAGTGTTACTGTTTCTACTAGCTCGTGCAACACGATGAATTGAACCAAATAGTAGCAGAATGACGTTTTGAATTTTTTATTCTCAATAGATACACGAACCTAGAACATTATATGCCAATCATGAAATCATAAAGCATGCAAAATAAAACGATAACCTGCAATGCGCGCGCCCCTCCAATCTTCAATGCAATCACCTTCGCTCGAAACCTTTGTGCCTTCCTCCACGTAATTCAAGGAACAAATATTTTGGACACTGTATTTTGGATTATGGGATTGAAAACTAAAAAAACTTTACCTGAGGGAAGGGAAAAAGAAGCTGACTTTCTTCAGCATAACTAAATTTGGCAATGCTGTAGAAACTTGGGATTGTCTTTGAGATGGAATTTGCTAATCCTAGCTTTATATAAAAGATTTTGACTTGATTGCAAACATGTCCAAGTGACTCTGCTAATGCGATACTCTTCTGACTATATTATGTTTGCATATACTGCAGGTACAAATGCCATTAATGCAATGGATACCCGGAAACCAGTCAAAAAGTACGAGGTGTTTGCTGGGAGCTCGAGTAAAAGGACAAAATCAATAAAATCGGGAGATATAATGGAAATGAGTGACAGTGGGGATGAAGCAACTGTCGTGGAATTTATACGATGTCCATCCTTTAATCAAGCAAATGAAAAAAAACAGAGCAGACAGCAAAGAATGTTCCCTCATGAGTTTGACGCCAAAACGAAAAAGAGGCATACGTGAAAGTGATGGCGATGTTGAAAATTTTCCAACTATCATACCGCAGGAAAAGCGAACTAGAGAAGTAATTCAGAATGGACAGGGGTCTCTCATCAATGACTGCTTTGTAAAGCCTAAACCCTTGGTACCAAGCCTAGCACAAACTGTTCTGCCTTCCATGCAAAATCCAGTAGCGACAAGAAGATGTGAAGAAACACCCATGGCGAAGAGAAATTCTCAAAATCCTTCACAAGTGTTTTATGGCATGAACGTCGGTACTGATTCAGAAGATGAATCACTTTCAGCGTCAAAGGAATGTCGTACATGGATGTTTGGAGCAGATATTCTTAAGTCCTTTGAGGAGGATCCAGAACTTTGCCTGAATGCTATTAGCGCACTTCATCGGCAGCAAATTTCTGCATCAAAATCCTCCGGGAATATATCCAATTTCGGAGGGTTAAGAGCCTTGGATTTATTGAGGTACAACTATCAAGGCATCCATGCCAATCTACCATTTATATATCAACAACTATTTAAATTGCGGTTAAGTATTTTGTTGGGTTTTAATACCCAATGATTCATTGGATATGATGTAAACATTGTATTAAATTATTACCAACAATCAAATCCAAAGGCTACGTGCCTACTTTGATGCTGATTGGATCAGTAACCCCACTGATCGCAAGTTCACTACTGGTTTTTGTATATTTTTGGGTGATTCCCTTATCTCTTGAAAGATTGAGAAATAGACTATTGTTTCATGTTCCTATATTGAGGCAGAGAATTAAGCTCTGGCTTTCACCACTACTGAGATTGTGTAGTTGCGTTGATTACTTACAGATATGAGTGTTCTTTCGTCCTCTCCAACCTCTATGTATTGTGATAATCAAAGTGCTCTCACAACTCTATATTTCATGAGCGCACGAAGCATATTGAGATTGACTGTTACCTGGTTAGCCATTATCTGCAGACTGACACTATTTCCCTACCTTTTATTTCTTTATCGTTGCAGCTTGCCAACTTCTTCACGAAATCTCATCCAACTCATCGTTTTCGCTTCTTGCTTGACAAACTCTCGGTGTTTCTTGTTGTAGCATTGTGAGTTTGCAGGGGATGTTAGCCTTATATAGCATATTTAATTTATGCATAATTTTTTTTAGTTTCCTTCTACTAAATGTTTCCTTTTTTGTTTATATTTTTCTTGTAATATATAAACTTAATTATTTCATTAGAAACCCTATCTTTTGGTGGCTCAATAATATGCTTTCTTCTTCTTCTTCTTCTTCTTCTCCTCCTCCTCCACCTCCTCTTAATTCTTAATTCTTTTTCTCCTTTGGTTAGTTTATCAAATTTGTTTGCATTGTTTTCAATACTACGGTGCTTTTTGTGTAAGTTCACGGTTATAATGATTTCGATGAATTCAAATAGATCTGGATACAGATATATTGAGGGAAATTCTTGATCTGCAATTCAAAGAACTCAGAGAGATTTATTTAATGAATTAACAGATATTTCCATAAAATTTGTATGTTACTGTAGTTTAAGAAAAAAAAATATCTATAATAGTTATTAAACACCACTAAAGGAAAAAAAATCCTCGTTTCACTATCACCTTTTAAGTTATTTAAATTTGAGGTGTTTGATGGATATTATTGAGGAATTAAATGTATTTTAAATAATGATATAATGGGAAATATGTGGTTAAAAAGTAAAGAAAATTTATTGATGAGATGGAAAATATTATTTTCTTTGTGGTTGAAAATGAATTTTGAAAGAATGTGTAACAAATAGGGGCATGATGTTATCTATCTGGATAGATACGTGTCAAAATTATATTCAAGATTAGGTAAATTTCAAAAAAAATATTCAAGAACATGGTCCCAAATCGTCTATTACAAGCCTCGACGTATTCCATTTCTTAATTGATCTTCAAGCTTCCAACCCTCAAGCCTTCTTTGATATTCTTTCAAATAAAGACTACACTAATGAGTGGACACTAAGAACGACCAATCTTTATGTCAAGAACGAGATTATTTTGGATTAAAAAATTGCACAGGAGGAACAACAGTTTTTCTCTATATAATTTTTGGCCAGGGCTTTCGGTTTTATTATGATAAGACACTGTTCCCTAGGCCTTATATAGGTCTAGAAACTGCAACTCGAATGCATGTTCTGTCTAGAAATATTATTTTGACATTTTTGTATGTGAAGAATGAAGATCCTGAATATTCATCACTAGTGAAATTAAGTCAAAAGACTTTTGAGAAAGTTACCAAAGGTACCTGATCGGACATATACATTTTAGGCTTCTATACATGAGCAATGGTCAACTGGATACAAGGCTATACAGAATAATTATTAGTTTCCGCTCATTCACGATGGGTAGGAAACTGAACTCCCAAAAATATATAAAAGACGAACAATGATATTTCAATTTCCCTTAATTACACTCTTTAATTGTCATCTTTATATCTTAACCCATCAAACGTCAAATAGTTAGCTCCGAGCAAAAATAATCATTTCACCTTTCAAAAATCAGTAGCGAGGTAACTGGCTAGCTGGATGGGTGAACATGAGAATCTCGATATTGAAAAATATGCTCATTAAACAAAACATGTCTATAAATATAAACAACCCTGCTATAGAAATAAGGTCAAAGTCCAGGCATTTTCCAAGGGCGCCACATGGCTTGTCTTTGGCCTTGTTCGAGTGGCATTATTCAATGGTGCCCCCCTATTGGGGGGCCCCACATGGCCCCTCTGGAAACAGGGCCTGCCTTTGGCCCTGTTCGAGTGGCATTATTCAAATATGAACTGATCTTGTGTCAATGTCATCAATTTGTGTCAATGCCATCAATTTGTTAAAGCCAAGTATATATAGAAATTTTATCATATTACTCGTGTAATTAACAATAATTTTATTCATTACCATTGATATTAAGCACTCGTCTGGATGACAATTATATAATTCTTTTAAATGTAAATTCATATGATTCATTTAATTGAATCTATAAATTGTGAGCACTAGGTGCCCTTCCAACAGGGGGCGCCATGGAAACAGGGCCTGTCTTTGGCCCTGTTCGAGTGGCATTATTCAAATATAAACTAATCTTGTGTCAATGTCATCAATTTTTGTCAATGCCATCAATTTGTTAAAGCCAAGTATATATAAAGTTTTATCATATTGCTCGTGTAATTACCAGTAATGTTAATCATTACCATTGATGTTAAGCACCTGTGTGGATGACAATTATATAATTCTTTTAAATGTAAATTCATATGATTCATTTAATTGAATCTATAAATTGTGAACACCTAAATTAGTGCTCTAACAACACTAATACTAAATAACATTATTTAAATTTCTAATCAACATATACGTGGCTTAGATAGAGCACATGATTAGCATTCATTCAAGGAAAGATTCACCATTTTCTAGGCCATGATTTGTTTTTTGTAATTCTCTCCTTATTTAGGTGATCTAATTTTCCATTGTGTAGCCTAGAATTGTTGGATTGTATGGTCGGAGTGATGTATATATTGATACTCGCCAATTGTTAATAAATATTGCATTATTTCGCCAAACTTGTTTAGGCTTCTCAACTTAGACTCGTGTCCAGAAATTTGAAGTCAAATGTTTTTACTTTTATGAGAATCGCATGATAATTTGACAATGATTTGGATAGTTTCGTGATTGAGGATTGATTTCATAATTATGACAAAAATATTGAGGACCAACTTGCTCATTCATAATGATTAATTTACTACTGGAGCAAACAATTGGTGACCGAAGGTGAAATTCTCTCTCTCTCTGACACACACACAGAGATCCCATAATTGGCTGCCTATTCTCTGTGTGACTTTCTCGGACTGCTTAGAATGGGGCTTCACAGATGCCGCCACGGATCACACACATAGGGAGGGCGGGACAATTTTGAACCAATTTTTTAATCACGTGGGTCCCGCATGGGGACCCACCTCATGTGAGGGTCGATCCTATGTACAAATAAATTAATTGTTCGAACCTTGTTGCTCGTACAGGGACCTGCTAGACAGGTCCCCTACAGGCTCCTCACACGTGTGGCCTGCACTTATTTTTTCTTTTTCAAACAAATGGTGGGGCCCATCATTATGTCTGTAAGGACCTGTCAAGCAGGTCCTGTACAATCAGCATTTTTGTAATTGTTCTCGGACGCACAAAACCTGCCCAAAGCCCCTTCATCTACATCTCACCCATCTGCTAAAGAGAAGAATCTTAACGGCCATACACAAACGCAAAAGACACAGACGGGTTTAACTTCGTGAAAATCCCCTTTTTGGTACATTATGAAAAGACATTTCTACGATTTGTAACCTACGAACTGTTACGTTCGAATTCCGGGCTTCTTCAAGAATCGTAAGTCTGTAAGTTTCCGGTTATAGCTCTTCAAAATGATAGCGAATGGGGATTATCCTCTGTGGCATGAAGTATTAGTTTATTATTATTAATTTTTTTTTTTCCTCTTCTTCTTTAGCCTTTGTTAAATGCGTGAATAGCTGAGTGATTCAGGAGACAAAAAAGGCTGAAGATAAATGGACAAAATGGGTTTGTCAAAGTCTGAAAGATTTTTCCCAAAAATCTATTCAACTTCAAGGATACCCGGATTGATCAAATTCTTCCAGTACTCATTTAAGACGAACAAGTTTAATGAAGCCCAGAATGCTTTAGCAGACCTCGAGAATAACGTGAAAGTGGAGATTGAAAACCTTGAAACAGATCTTTATTCAACCAAGAAAGAGCTTGAACTAATGGAGAGAGCACAGGGCTCGTTAGAGCTGGAAAAGTTAAAGCTTGAGGATGAGTTTCGAAGGAGTCAAAGGGAGTATGATGCTTTGAAGGAGAAAATCACAAGCTTGAGTGAGGACGAGAGAGTTTCAATTGAGAGAGAGAAAAGAATTGAGGAGCGGTATGCTAAGGTTTGTGATGAGTTGAAAAGGAGTCAAACGAAATGTGACGAGTTAAAGGAAATAGTCACAAGGTTCGTTGAGGATAAGAAAGTGTCAAGTGATAGAGAGAAAAGGACCGAGGAGCAGTATGCTAAGATGTGTGATGAGTTGAAAAGGTGTCAAAAAGAACTTGACGAGTTAAAGGAAAAAAACACGAGGTTGCTTGAGGATCGGACATTGTCGAGTGACAGAGAGAGGAGAACCGAGGCACGGTATGCTAAATTTTATGATGAGCACTCTAAGGTGGAAAATGAAAAACATAAGATGATTCTTCACTTGAATGAGAGGATTGAGCGATTGAAGAATCAAAAATTGGGAAGCCAGCAGGCTGCAGAGATGTACAAGGAGAAAATTAAGTCTCTGGACTTGAGGGTTTCACAAATGAACTGGGAGGTAGAGAGGTTGAAGCGTGAAAATTCAGAAGCTGATCAGATAGTGGAGGAGTTGAGGTGCAAAAAATTGGAGGCTGATCAGACCTTGGAAGTGTATAAGAAGAAGTTTGAAGATCTTAGTGTGAGGTTTGGCAATGCAGAGCAGATTCTTGCCAAGATTTTCAAAGTAGGGGTAAATGATCTATCAAATCTGGCAACTAATATAGAGAAGGATGTTAGTTTTTCAACTTTTGATGGTGAAAAGGAGAGTTCAGGGAATGGTGGTAAATGGAGTGGAGGGAATGATGATTTTGAAAATCGTGATTTAGAGCATTCTGGAAATGAAAGGAGTCTAAAGAAGGGTACTGATGCAGGTGACGCATTGCCTGTGGTTCACTCTGCTTGTAAATCTATTGGAACTGGAATTAATGGCTTGCAAGAAAGAGGTACTGTAAAATATTGATTAATTGTTAACTTTATAGTCTGCTTGTTGCGTTTTGTCACTAGGCAACAAGCATACTAAAATCTGTATGATTAGTTGGAATCAATTTCTTTCAAATCCTCTGCTTTAGACTCACCTTCATGTGTTCTATAAATATAAATCTTATGCTAAAGTTTTGAATTTTCTGGTTGCTTTTATCTTTGTTCCTGGAAGAAAGTCATTATTTTTTACTCCAATCAGGCTATTAGATGAAGCATTTGTACATTGCATTATTAGTTATTTGGCAATACTAGATTGCTGTATTTCCCTTTTTCTGCTTTCAGAAGCTGTATTTTCTGATTTGGGTTTTTAGATAGGGGAAGACCAGTTAATAAAACTGGACCTTCTTAGTCAAAAGAGGCTGGAGCAAATGGCTATGATATGTCTCAAAGTTCTCCCAGGATTTAAGAAATCTGCTTGCAATCCTGCTCAAACTGAAAGTAATGATTCTGATCAAGAAAATGAAAATGATAGATCATAGGAATTGTGCAGAACTTGGTGTTTTGTGTCTTAGATGGAATTTAATTGAGTCTTTTTTAGAATCCTAGCATTATATTCAAGGCTTTGACATGATTGGAACTATGTTTCTTGTGTACTTATCTAATTCCAAACTCGTCTGACTAAATTATGTATGCATATGCTGCAGGTCGATGTGCTATTAACGTGACCTTAGATCATGGAGAACGAGTTGCAAAGAACTTGGCGATGGCTGGAAGTTCTCTTAAAATGGCACGGTCACTGAAATCTGGAGACTTTATTGAAATCAGTGACAGTGACGATGAAGCAACCCCTAAGAAAATTTTTCAAAGTCCAACTTTAAGTCATACAAACAGGGAAAACAGAGCAGACTTCAAAGAGGGTTCACTCCTGAGTTTGACACCAAAAAGGAAAAGAAGCACATATGGATGTGACAATGATGAAAATTTTCAAATTGGCGCACAGCAAGCGAAATGAATGCTAGAAGTAAATTATGGTAGATCTTGGCCCCTCGTCAATAAGTTGGTAAACCCTAAATCAGTGGATGTAAATATTGTACAAACTGTTTTGCCTTCCATACACAATCTGGTACTTCTCAGAAGACGTGAAGAAAAAGCCGAGGCCAAGGGTGGTTCTCAAACTCCTTCGCAAGCATATCTGATGGCATTAATCTCAACAATTCTACAGTTTCAGAAGACGAATTATTTTCAAGCTCTTGCGTCAATAATATGGTTTGTTCATTCCAAGGTAAAATGAAATCTGAAGCATGAATGTTTGGAGATGACATGCTCAAGGACGTTTAGGAGGACCCAGAACTTCACCTGAATGCTGTATGTGCACTTCATCGACAGGAAATTTGTGCAGCAAAATCCAACGTTGTTTTGACTTTAAACCAGAGTGGATGATTAAGCCACAGTGATGTACTGCAGTATAGCTAGCATGGCAGACATGCCCAATCTTCCCTTTTTAATTAACTGTTTGCATTGCTGTCAAAGTAGTTCGCTATTTATATTTTGCACTTTCTAAATCTCTGTCTTATGAATGATAGCTTCGGACGTTTTATATGCTATAATATGTCTAATATTCTAATTCAGGCATTATATTTCATGTCTGAGATGTGGTTTTCTGTATTTTCTTCTTATGAAGTCAAGCTCGAGAGTGGGGGTGTCAAAAAATACGAGTTGTATCATGTTGTTACAATGACATCAATCTGCTATACACATTTATGGAGTTTACAATGACATCAATCTGAGGTCGAAGTCCATTTAAATATAATCCCTGAGATTTGAATGAGATACTGAGAATTTATTCGATTTTGAATCAATATTTTCTTCATGGCTTTCTCGTTGAAATTCAGTTTATTAACAATAAAATCGTATCACTTAAGAACCGTCGTACACGAACCTTTTGATG
Source organism: Fraxinus quadrangulata (assembly GCA_903798255.1). NCBI lineage: Eukaryota > Viridiplantae > Streptophyta > Magnoliopsida > Lamiales > Oleaceae > Fraxinus > Fraxinus quadrangulata. Next base: position 75,282 of record CAIGRB010119644.1, read on the forward strand.
CTTCTTGGTTAGACCAATCCTACCAGCCATTAGTATCGTCATGGTGCACATTTATATACAAGTAGTTAATTTTGACCTATTAATCTTCTTATTCGTGCTTCTTTTTTTTTTTTTTTTCCCTGGGTCATATTCATAGCATGAAGGTTAGTGAGCTTTTAAAAACCCTAATGATTTCATATATTATTAACATAATAAACCCACACAGTTATATATGAAATGTCCCACCTTTGAAAATTAAATATTCTGAAATAATGTTTTCAGAAAATAATTCGTTACATTGAATGATTTTATTGTTTCACAAAAATATGGATTGAACACATAAACAGAGCCCAGAAGACACAAGTTCATGTTTATGTTCTAGTCTTGCAACTGTACTCCCAGAAAGAAGAACGTCCTCTTCTTCCCACACAAACACAGAAGACACAGAGTGTGAGTCCTTCGACAAGTTTTGGGAGGCCGAAAAATGCTGAAGAAAAATGTATAGGAGTTCTTTAGTTCTGAAGCATTATTGCCAATAATCTCTTCAAGTTCATCGATACCAGACTTGGTCAAATTTCTCAATAATAAAAAATTAATGTAGCAAATGATCGCTGACAGAAATTCCACCAATGATCGCCAACTGTATGACAGTTGGTGATTCTCATTGAAATCAATATCGACTAGTGATTCGAATGAACTAACCGACAATGATATTGCTGGTGACTATTAATAACGATATTGTTAGTAATCATCAACACATTTTCATTAGCAACTGCCAACGAAAATGTCATCTGTGATGTTATTGGGAATCACCAAAAGAGCCTTTACGATAATAATAGTTAAAAAATAATAATGATGCAGCAATTTTTCATCATGGAAATTTTGTCAGTGACTGCCATGGTATGTGTGGTAATTATAATTGAAATCAATATATGTTAGCTTTCAAAAAAACAAAATTATCAATAATGATATCATTAGTGATTATTGACACAAACATGTCGTAAGTACTGTTTTTGGGAATGATCGACAGTATTTCAGTCATCGATTGTAAGTTATTTTTATATTTTTATTTTTGTTGACAGATAAATTAATTATTTTTTAATTTTTTATCATTTCGTAAGTTATTCACGAATAAGTTAAATATCTTTTTGTTTTCCCCTGACAATAAGGTTTTTTTTTCTAGTTTTTATTTTGTTCCTGACTAATTTTGGATTAGTGTTTAATTTCTTTTGATTAAATTTATTTTAAAATTTTATTCGATAAATTGAAGTTATATTTGCAATTACCTTGATGGTGCATAAAGTGCATAAAGCAACCAAACAAGAGGATTTACTAGTGAGTTCGATACCCAAAAGGAAAAGAAGCACATATGGAAGTGACAACAATGAAAATTTTCCAATTGGTGCAGAGCAGGAAAATAGAAGCCGAGAAGTAATTTATGATGGACCTGAGTCTCTCATGAATGAGTGCTCTGTAAAGTTTAAATCAGAGATTGCAAATTGAGCATTTCAAGGCATTGATGTCGGTGCTTCTACAGATTCAGATGATGAATCAATTTCAAGCTCTTGCATTGATAATATTGTTGCAAGTTAGACATTGAACCACTGTGATGCCATAAGGTATAGCTAGTGTTTGGTTTTGTGATCCAAATCCGGTCCAAATTGGTTCTAAAGTTTCGCATTTTGGAGTATTGGGCTAGAAGATGTCAAAATAGGGTCCAAAAGGACAAAAAAGACTGATTGACGGCGCTGGACGATCGCTCGTTTCACGCTCGAGCGAGAGGAGCAGAAACTCGGTAGCCCACTTGTCATCGAGCGACAGCCCATCGCCCTCTAGCTTGAGCGACATGCCGTAATCTTTTTCCTTATTTTTCGGATTTTAAGCTATTTTTGACTTAACTTCCTTGTTTTCAGGTTTTGGACGGTTCTCCTATAAATATTAGGCCTTTCATTCAATTTATGAGACATTTAGTTGCATAATTGTATTTTCTCTTCATTGGTTGTTAATAAAGTATTCGGTTCCTCTACTAATTCTCTTCTTCTTATTCGCTTTCTTTTAATCTTATTTTTCTTTGTGCGATCTATACTTCATATCGCGCCATATCACCTCCTCAAATTCCTAACAAGTGGTATCAGAGTTTAGGTTCAACAGTTTCGCATAGCAAGAATTTGATTCGTTCGAGATTTTTTTGTTATCGATGGCTACCATGAAATATGATATTTCACTGTTTGATCGCAGTACAAGATTTTCGTTGTGGCAAGTGAAGATGAGAGCTATATTAGCATAGAGAGATTTGGATGATACTTTGTTGGGATGATAAAATGTCCACAACTTGGACAATAGAGGAGAAGCAACAGAAGGATCACGAGGCACTTTCACAAGTTCATCTTTATCTATCTAACAACATTTTTCAGGACGTCTTGAAGAAGAAGACAACAGCTGCATTGTGGTTGAAACTGGAGCAATTGTGCATGACCAAAAGTCTGACCAGCAAATTACATATGAAGCAGAGGCTTTATTCTCATCGTATGGCAGAAGGCGGATCACTGGAAGATTATCCTGCTGTGTTTAAGAAGATTGTCGCTGATCTGTAGACGTTATATGTAAAATATGATGAAGAGGACTTGGACTTAATCCTGTTGTGCTCGCTGCCTAGTTCGTTTTCGTCGTTCAGGGACACGATTCTGTACAGTCGTGACACACTCACCATTGAAGAAGCAATGATGCTTTGTTCTCAAAGAAAAAGCTGAAACATCTGGTTGGAGCTGGTTCCAGAGATGATGAAGCTCTTGTGGTTAGTGGTGATTGGCGAAGGGGCAAGTCGAGGGTGGATTTTAGCAATATGGTATGTTTTTACTGCAAGAAAAAATGACACATCAAGAAGAATTGCGAGAAGCTAAATGGTAAGGGTAATTCAGTTGCAAATCATGGGAGACAATCAGAGACTTCAGGTGAAGCGGACATCATAGAGAACTTTGTAAGTGATGGAGAATTCTGAAGTGGAATCCAAGCCTGACGAGTAGTGGATTTTGGATATGGCTGGTGCATTTCATACGAGTCCCAATAGAGATATGTTTGAATCATATGAAACGGTAACGCAAGGTGCTATTGTTATGGGAAACAACGAATCTTGTCGGATGGCTGGTATTAGAATAGTCAGATTGAAGTGGGTAGATGGAACAACCAGAACACTTGGTTAGGTTCAACATGTTCCAGGCTTGAAGAAGAATATTATCTCGCTGAGTACCATGGAATCGAGAGGGTGCATGTTCTTTGGTGCATGTGGAGTCTTAAAGGTCCGGAAGGGTGTCCGTGTTGTATTGGAAGGGCGGAGAAAGTCTTAGTTATACATCTTGCAAGGTTGGGCAGAATCAGTAAAGAAACATCAACACATGTTTGGTACCGTGGTGGATATATAGTTTGGTACAATACCGTTGGGAGATGGATTTGGGTATATTTTGGAGAATACTACTCTATCGAGTTTGGGGGATATGGGTAATTCCGTTTTGCCACCACAGTTTGCGGTTCCATTATATTTAGCGGCTAGGGAGAGATCCATTGAAAATAGGTACGGAGATGCTGATCTGGATGAGCATGCTTTTGGAGTTGTTGAAGGTGACGAGTCTAGCCAGGGGCCTTCAATTAAAGTATTTAGTGGTGATTCTGCTACAAGGTGTGTTTTNACAACATTTTTCAGGACGTCTTGAAGAAGAAGACAACAGCTGCATTGTGGTTGAAACTGGAGCAATTGTGCATGACCAAAAGTCTGACCAGCAAATTGCATATGAAACAGAGGCTTTATTCTCATCGCATGGCAGAAGGCGGATCACTGGAAGATTATCCTGCTGTGTTTAAGAAGATTGTCGCTGATCTGGAGACGTTATATGTAAAATATGATGAAGAGGACTTGGACTTAATCCTGTTGTGCTCGCTGCCTAGTTCGTTTTCGTCGTTTAGGGACACGATTCTGTACAGTCGTGACACACTCACCATTGAAGAAGCAATGATGCTTTGTTCTCAAAGAAAAAGCTGAAACATCTGGTTGGAGCTGGTTCCAGAGGTGATGAAGCTCTTGTGGTTAGTGGTGATTGGCGAAGGGGCAAGTCGAGGGTGGATTTTAGCAATATGGTATGTTTTTACTGCAAGAAGAAATGACACATCAAGAAGAATTGCGAGAAGCTACATGGTAAGGGTAATTCAGTTGCAAATCATAGGAGACAATCAGAAACTTCAGGTGAAGCGGACATCACAGAGAACTTTGTAAGTGATGGAGAATTCTGAAGTGGAATCCAAGCCTGACGATTAGTGGATTTTGGATATGGCTGGTGCGTTTCATACGAGTCCCAATAGGGATATTTTTGAATCATATGAAACGGTAACGCAAGGTGCTGTTGTTATGGGAAACAACGAATCTTGTCGGATGGTTGGTATTGGAATAGTCAGATTGAAGTGGGTAGATGGAACAACCAGAACACTTGGTCAGGTTCAACATGTTCCAGACTTGAAGAAGAATATTATCTCGCTGAGTACCATGGAATCGAGAGGGTGCATGTTCTTTGGTGCATGTGGAGTCTTGAAGGTCCAGAAGGGTGTCCGTGTTGTATTGGAAGGGCGGAGAAAGTCCTAGTTATACATCTTGCAAGGTTAGGCAGAATCAGTAAAGAAACATCAACACATGTTTGGTACCGTGGTGGATATATAGTTTGGTACAATACCGTTGGGAGATGGATTTGGGTATATTTTGGAGAATACTACTCTATCGAGTTTGGGGGATATGGGTAATTCCGTTTTGCCACCACAGTTTGCGGTTCCATTATATTTAGCGGCTAGGGAGAGATCCATTGAAAATAGGTACGGAGATGCTGATCTGGATGAGCATGCTTTTGGAGTTGTTGAAGGTGACGAGTCTAGTCAGGGGCCTTCAATTAAAGTATTTAGTGGTGATTCTGCTACAAGGTGTGTTTTTGACCCTGTTTGGTAAATTTTGAATTCGTTGTGAATTTTGGAAACCCGGAGGTTGGGTTCATTTGTATTCGTGTTTGGTTATAGTGGAAGAAAAAGAATATTTTCAAATGTTGGGGAGGTTTGGTTCAGGTTGAAGAGTTCATTGTATTTCGCTGCAGTCAGACTTATTTTTCGAGGTGGAGAAATTTTGGAGTTTCGTTCGTTGCATCGAAATTTGTTTCAAGGTGTAGATTGTTGGATTTTGTGACCCAAATTGGGTTTAGGGTTTCGCGTTTTGGAGTATTGGGCTAGAAGATATCAAAATAGGGTCCAGAAGGAAAAAAAGACGAATTGATGGCGCTGAACGATCGCTCGACTCACGCTTGAGCGAGAGGAGCAGAAACCCGATCGCCCGCTTGTCGAGCGACAGCCCATCGCTCGCTTCTCACTACGGGCCGTAATCTTTTTCCTTATTTTTCTAATTTTACGCGATTTTTGACCTAGTTTCCTTGTTTTAGAGTTTTGGACGGTTCTCCTATAAATATTAGGTTCTTCATTCAGTTTATGAGATCTTTAGTTGCATTATTGTATTTTCTCTCCATCGGTTGTTAATAAAGTATTCGGTTCTTCTGTCAATGCTCTTCTTCTTATTTGCTTTCTTTTAATCTTGTTTTTCTTTGTGCGATCTATACTTCATGTTGCGCTATATCATCTCCTCAAATTCCTAACAGCTAGCATGGCAGCCATGCCAATCTTCCTTTACTTTATAAACTATTTGCATTGCTATCAAAGTAGTTTGTGTTTTATAATTTGTACTTTCTAAATCTGTCTTATGTAGATAGTTTTAGCAGCTATAATATATCTAATATTCTATTTCAGTCGTTATATGTTCATGACGTGGTTATTTGTATTTTCTTCTTATGAAGTACAAGTTGTTCAAAATTATACATTGAACTTTCATTTTTGTTTCGATCTAAGGACTTTGTCTACCAGTCCGCTAAATTAACGAAAATATTGACATGGTGGTTGTAGTGATATCAGCGTGGGTGGGGAAAGGGGGCTGCTAAATTACATTTTTTTTTTCGGTTATTAAGAAAATCTTTCCAAGGCACAAATAGTCCAATGCAACACTTGGCTGTTAGCTATGCAAAATTCTTGAATGCTGGAACTCTTGTTTCTGCATCAACTGACAAGACTGAAGTTATTATAGGCCCAAATCTGAGCTCGAACGTCAAATCTACAATTTACTGTTTTTCCCTTTTCGGTCCAACTCTTCCTCAATCCATTCGGTCATTTGTTCTACATCACCATGCCAATTACTTCCCACAAGTTTGCCTCCATCGATCCCATTTCTTTTAAGGAGGCAGAAGATTATGACGAACAGTTTGTTTCTAGTGTTTGCTGAAGGCTGAAATCAAATATGGTGGTTGCTGCCTATGCCACCGGCTGTACTTCTTGAGATGGTTTAGAATTGAAGTTTTTCTCGATCAGCTGTGATACTTCAGTGTTGATGGCTGCTTAAAGCTGGAGCCTCAGAAGCTGCTTCTGTTTGCTTCTCATTTTATTCTCGCCATATAACTTGGTAAGAAATTATGATGTCTGGTTTATTCCAAGCTGGAATCTTGACACTGTTTCTTCAAAGTTGCCAATGCCTGAAGAATCTCTGACATATGATTGTCCATTTTACTACTATACAATTTCATAGAAATTTTTCACCTATGATGAATGAACAAAAAAATACAGAGAAATGGTGGGTACCTGAAAATCATTTCTTGGCAGAAGTTTCAGAAAACTGATGTGGAAGAGCTCTGTTACCCTACCAATTTGAACTCAAATTTGAACTAGATTTGATTATTTTTGTAAGTATATATGTAGCCGAGATGTTACTTTGGTTGAGATTGTCGTATAGATTGTTCTGTGGAATTCATTGAATGTACTATGTATACACAGTTATAGCAAATTGTGATAAGCTGCCTGATTTTTTCATATTTTTGGTGCAATAATCATTTTATTGCAGGTCTAAACTCAATATTTGCTTTATTTTAATCAGTTTTATTTAATGTTTTTTTTGTTGTAACATAGTTTAGTTGCATTAGAGCTTGTGTCCTTTGTTTACATACTGGGATTCAATGTGAATCCTAGCTTCCCGGGCCGCTGTTTCCACCCAAGGAAATCGAGTAAGGGGCGTACCTTTTCCACCGAAAGCAAAACCAACCCAGATATTGCGGGAGGTGAAATATGCACTGTAAAAGAACATACACAATCAAGAACTTAAGAGATAGATTACACTATTTTCCTGCTGAGTTCGGTGCAAATTATGTAACTACCTTACAAAAACATAAAATAATAATGGAAATGGAAATGGAAATGGAAAAAGTAGAAAGAGACTCACAAATTCAACAATATGCCAAACGCTGTAAACTCAAATATACAAGGTTTAATGGGGTGACAAAGTGTAAAATTGTTGAGTGTTCGCTTTTGCTTAGGATGAACATTACAAAATGAATGAGAATCCATACTATTTGGTGACTTTAAGATATATATGATTACGATACTCCTGAGTTGGAAACATTATTTGTTCTAGTTCTTCGACGACTCATGCCTGATGGTACTCGGTTCTCTCCACGAATTCGAGATATTCGAGCACTTGGATTTAAAGGTGATGATATTGGTGATGAATAATCTCTTGAGGTATACGCTGGTGACCATTTCGGTGATGAACATGTTCTGGACGCAAGGCCTGATGAGGAAGCCGGAGAGGGACTAGGATCTGTTTTCGTTATTCTTGATGGTGAAGATCTAGGGGAGTTACTATTCAATTTCCCTGCATCAATTCAACGTATTTAGATTATAGATGTCGTAGTATTCTCAAAATAATTAATGCAATATCAGTAGAAACATCTTCGATATAGCAAAATCAGGTTTAAGTGGGAAAACTAACCTGGAGAAATTTTAGTCTTTATATTTTTTGTATTCTTGACAAGCAAATCTTTCTTCTCTGAGTTCGTAGTATTGCTAGACTTGCCAATATTTTTTGTTTCTAAACCACTTTTCTTTTCAGGAATCTTAGAAGGACCTAAAACTGTCTTCGAATTGGATTCTGGCTGCAGTGTTTTCTTTTCTGGAATCTCAACTGAATTTACTGTTGACCGCAATGATTTTTTCCCTCCTGAACCATCAGAACAAACTGATTTTTGCTCGACCGTCGGCCGCGGTGATAAAATTTTCTTCTCTACAATCTCGGTACATTCTAACTTCTGCTCACCGGCTTGGATTAGTGAAAGTACAGGTTCCGGAGTACTGCAATTTGCTGGTTTAATCTCTGCAGCTTTCGATGCCTTATCTGAAACCTCGACTTTTAGCTTCAGACTAGCAACCTTTTGCAGAAATTTGTTCTCAGGAATCTGATCATGAGACGAGCTTTGATTGGCTCTGAGTATGAATGAAGGTTTCCTTTCTAGAGTTTCAGCACAAACCGACCTTTGATCATCTGCTGAACCCAAATGTTTTCTCCCCGGACTCTCAGAGCCAAATGACCTCTGGTCGAATGAGAAAAATTGGCGATGAGGTATCTCAGAGATGACCGACCTCTGATCAACTGCTAATGTCGAATTTTTCCTCTCAATGATTTCTGAACAAACTGACCTTTGATCACTTGGTGCAAAGAAGAAATCATCCATAACAGAAAAATGCTCGTCGTCAAACATCGATGCTGCACGGTGAACTACAGATCCATCATTTGTTAAGTCCCAATTCTTTCCGGAGATTTTTTCTTTCTCGATAAGTTTATAACCAAACATCTGGAAAGGAATTTGTGACACTGGTGCCAAATCCTCGACCCTTTCCCCAGTCAACTTCTTCAAGTAGCCAGCCTCCATGTCACAATAATCAACAAGTGGTGGTGGAGATTCTGGCTGGCCATGGTCAGGATTTATAATGAGGGTCTTCTTGATATAGCGTAATATCCTACACAAGGACGAGAAAGTCGGGCGAAGATCAGGGTTCATTTGCCAGCATTTTTTAGTCAAATTTGAAAGGTATTTTGGTGAAGGATATGGGAAAAGTGGTCTCTCCCCAGCTCTAATATTTCGAGCCATCTTTTCTCCTTGAAGACGGCCATCTCCAGACGGGACTTTCCCAGTTAAAAGTTCAAAACAAAGCATCCCAAAACTGTAGACATCAGCTTTTTCTGAATACTTTGTAGTGCATTTACCACCGGGCTGCTCTTGTTCGGCCAGGACCTCTGGGGCTAACCAAATATCCGGATCGATTCCTGTTGGTTTTGGGCTTCGTGCTGAATAACTCTTGATCGAGATCAAACCGAAACCAGTGATTTTTGCTTGAAAGAAATTTTCCATGGAACCGCTTCTTGCTTTGAGAAGGATATTGGACGGAGTCAAATCTCCATGATAGATCTTTCTAGAATGTAGATATTCCATACCTCTTGCAACCTGAAGCATGATATCAACTGCAACCGGTGTAGAGAATGGAAGTCTCTTTCTTTGGCCATAATTCTCTTTTATGTAAGTGTTCAGGTCCTTGTTCATAAGCTCCATAACAAGTAAACCCTCTTTTCTGTCTTCATCAAAAAAGGCACAATGGTTTTGCAACACATTCGGGTGGGAAAGTGAAAGGACCAAAGAAATCTCAGGATTTAGTGGTTCAATCTGCCCATGGAACGTCCTCAAAGCAAAAGTTTCCCCCAACCATTGGATCTCCTTAAAATGCCCTGCACCTCCACCCGAGTCTAAACGCCGCTTCACATAATAATCAGGTGTCGCAACTAAGACATTGTTTGGCAAGAGCTTTGTCTTTGATTGTTCTGTATCACTTAGTTTCTTAAACAAAAACTCCCCAAGCCTCTGCTCGTGCTTTGCTGACGAGCTTTTCTTCTCTTTAATCTTTTTGAGGAGCAACCACCTATCTTCCTTCCAAGCCATATCCAAACGGCTGCATATTTCTCGATGGACTAAATACTGTTTCCCGAACTTCCACTGGAAAATTTTTGGTTCATTCCATTCTTCTTCGTACTTTTTCAATAGGGAAAATCGCCTCTTCAGCATTTCTTCCTGATCCACCCCCGAGATTTCTGCAGCAGCCTCGATGGCCTCAATTACAACCGAAAAACAGCATAATAAGTTATGAATGTGGAATTCAACACAATCCCTATTGAGGTGGAGACTAACCACTTTACCCCACCAATCCTTAATATCCACACAGTATCTTATATAAAGATCGGCTTCCTTAAATATCCAGTAAAGCTCTTTCATGGGAAGTTCTAGAGCCTTCCACTTCATGTTCCTCTCTTCAAACCTCAAATTCTGCCTGATTTCTTCTGAAATTGTGTCAAACGCCAAAACTAACATATCGTAAAGCAAACAACATTGCCTCTGGTTAATTTGAATATCGTGTTTCAATACCATAACGGCCTTCATACTTCCCAGAACCTCCCCAATCTGCCTGAATTGATCCATTCCGGATTTCAACGTAGATATATTTATACAATTGCAATGCGAAGCCTCACACAAGTGAAATGTTGAGGATGCAACCAAGTAATAAAATTCTGAGATAACAAAATTAAGTTATTACCAAACAGAAAAAAAAAATGTCACTATAACGCAGAGCACGACACACATCCCTTGGAATCATGGATACAAATTCATCATAAGATTAAATTGTGCATCAAAAACGGTATATAGATTCACATTCATGAACCAAATATGTTTTAATTAATCAAATTCTCTGCATAATTCAAGGAAAAAAGTGGGTCAAGAGAATTAGAACATACATCCTTCAAGAAACTCTTGAAACTCCTGGGAATTTTATAGGTCACCAACAGGCAAATTCTGCAAAAAGGGTGCTGAATTTTCAAGGGTTTCTATGAACCCATGGAAATCCAGCAAATCCCAATTTGGTTCTCTCAACAAATGGCCTTTCTGAATTCAGTATAATTTCAATCTAGGAATGAATAGGAAAAATCAAAGAAAAAACCCAAGAAAATTGTTTTGAATATAAACCAAGAAACTGATGGCTATCTGATTATCCAGATATTCTATCAATCAAAATCTGAATTTAAAAAAATTAATAGGAAAACTGAATTATAACAGAATTTGACAATTTTGAAAAATATTTTATCTTTTTGTTTCTTGACCACCTGAAGAAATTTGGCTGCTGCTGGTTCTTTTGGAATTCCAAGTCTTGGCCGTTGGAATCTCCGTTCGTTTTTGGGCTGCTTTTTTTAATTGTTTTTAAATATGTTCCCGCGAGTTTCGAGCTCTTCTATTTTTCTTTTTCTAGCCTATTTTGTCGGAAATGTAGGTGTTCTTTTTGCTAGTCAAGGTCTAAATTTGAAAAGTCAAAAGGTGAGAGGAAAAGAAATATTTGAACCTTATTTTTAGTGCACACTGCACACAAATTTGAAATCCATTTTTCGGTAAGATTATTAAGCTTTTAAGTATAAAAGTTAAAAGTGGCCATTAAATAGGGTGGTATGTTTAATCGTATTAAAGTTTTTCCATCTTTTCTTATGAGCTCACGTATATATCTTAACTCGTTTTCATTACTATTAATGATACGTGCCCTGTTGAAAATTAGGACCCTATCATTACATCTCTTTTATTAAATAACACATTTAATCTCTAATAATTGGAGATGGAAAATGTCGTGCTTCCCCGACCCCAAAACTCAATTTTCTAAAATTCCCGACGTGATCGGGAGAGGGAGAGAGTCGCTCTAGCTCCGTCCCTCACTATTATGTTGTAATTGCTATTAATGAAGATTTTTTAATCATCGTCATGTCCCCGCCTCGGATCTCTAAAATTCCCATAGGGGCAAGGATATTAATGGCAGCCATGCCCCTGCCTTCTACTACCTCGCTTCCCTAAAATCGCTGAAGGGGGAGAATTGTAGTGGCCAACCCCTCCCCTAAGCCATCCCATTATCATCTCTACATATTGCTCTCAACGACAAAAAGCTTTTTCAAGAATAATTGCAAAAATTTCCTATCCTAGTGAAGTAATTCATTTGAAATTCAGTGAACAACGATTACTTAAGCATAATCTACAATGTTGTGACATTGTGTTGATTTTTTTATGGGAACTGGGAAGGCACTTGGAGCCCCAATCCGAACAAACACAACAAAGGATAAGAGCAAGGGTAGTCGACCGATCACATTTAAGAGTGGTCAGTCGATCATGACTTATATATAGCAGTTATTTTCATACAATTCAATATCTTGCACGCGGCGTTTTGGTCTCAATTGATAATTGAATGGCAGTTATGCATTTCACTCATCAAAATTTTCAAAATGGTGAAGTGTGCTTCTCAAAATTCTCAGAATTAGTAACTCATGGATACCAACTGGCTGCCTATAAATGCATCCCAAAATGTATCAATTGGGTAGGACTAATGAACTTTCCCATCTCTTTTATATTTGTGTTACTTTTCATTTCCAAACACTTAGGATTGTTCTCTTCGTGTTTCAGTTTTGTGTTTTGAATTTTGAATTCATTTTGGGTATTGTGTTTTAAGTGTTCATTTTGAGATTGTTGAAAATGTATTCTTTTTGGCATTTTGAAAAATTGTTTTAAAAACAACCAAAACGCGTTTTGAAAATTTTGGCTTGACTATAACTGAAAACACCTGTCGTTTTGGGTTTTCTTTGTAAATTTTTAACTTGTTTTCAAAAACGCGTTTTCGAAAATAAGAAAGAGAACGCGTTTTCACTATTTTAAAAAATCGAAAACAGAAAACAGTTTGAAAATAGTAAAGAAAACAAGCCCTTATTCTCGCGTTAGATGTCAAACGGGGGATAAAGCCCTACCTCTTTATTGTATGTAACCAAGTTGCATAGGAAGATTTGCATCTATTAATGAAGTTGAATAGAGTTGTAGTAATTTTAGTTGTACAATTTTTCCCCTAGTTAGTTTATTTGATAATCGATAGCACCAATATCAAATGAGAGAACTCGCCTGCATGAATTATTATCTATAGATGAAGAAGTTTGTCAATTTCTTGACTAGTTTGATTTGCGGTGAAAATATGGCTGAAAATTTTCGACATAAGACCAAAGATATTGAAACCTGTAGCCGGTGAACAATCGGCTTAAATATTAAGAAATAAAAGTTGAGAACATATTTAGCCCTTGTTTGAGCTCAATTTCTAGGGCAAAATGCATTTTGAAATATCGTTTTGTTGGAGATAGTATTAAAAAATAAGAAAATTTTTTTGGACTTACGTGTAATATTATTTTATAGGAGAATGTGTGATTGAAAATGAATTTTAAAAAAAATGAGTTTTTGAGAATTGGACGCCCAAACACATGCTTGTCCTTGTTTGACAGCTTTTTTTTTTTTTTTTTAAAGAGTGAGTTTTATAACAGTAAATTTTTGAAAAATGTGTTGTTAAAATAAAGAATTTTTTTTTTTGATTTACGTAAAAAATATTTTATCTTGAGAATGTGTGGTTGAAAATGATGATAAGAAAGTTTTGAAAGAATGATTATCAAATAGGGGATATCAAAGATGCCATCAAAGTGTTCATTTTTATAACCCCTGTTTGAGTCACATTAAAATTCGTATTTTCATTTTTCTATTCATTTTCAATCATACATTTTTCAATAAAATAATATTTT
>CAIGRB010119644.1:88948-116735 GCA_903798255.1 Fraxinus quadrangulata
ATATATATATGAGTCCATTTGATAGATATTAAAATCGGATTAAAATTGAAAAATTAGTCGTTATTGTTGACTTTTATTAGACAGTGGGACCCAATAACAACTATATTTTCAATTTTAATTGATTTTTAATCTCTACCAAATTGGCCCTATATTTGGGAAATCAATAGAAAAGATCACGCCACGTGGAAGAATCTGGACCGTAGCATGTGGCGCCAGCAAAATTTGCCGATTCCCGCCAGATGCCCACGTGGGATCACACTCCTACGGTTGGAGTCCGCTGGAGCCAAGATTAGCAGTTGGACCCACGCTTGTTCAAATCCGACGACCGGTTCTCTCGGTTTCCACAAATTAAATTTAATTTTAAAACGAAAAATATTTTGCTACCATATATGGATTGTAAGTAGTTATTTACAAAATTACTCACCTCTAATTCAGTAAAAAGATAGAAGGACGATAGACGATAGACGAATAAAAATGAAAACATACAAAAGATCTTTGGGATACAAATTGTACTAATTTTATTTTTTAATATGTTAAATATTAATCATATTTTTTCTGTATTATTCAAAGTACAAATTTTATTTATAAATAATATTCCTAAACATGGCGAAAGTCGTCTTCATAGTAAATACAAACTTTTCCAACCTCTTATTAATAATTTTGAAAAAATAATAAATTGAAAATTGCTCGTAAACTTACGACATGTGCACACAAAGAAATTGAAGGATTTAATGGATGGTTGAAAATTTTGCAAATTTGAACACACAAATCCATACGATTGATGGATCTCATACAACAAAGATGTTTTGCATAATAAAAGATTTGATTTGAGAGTTCAAATATCAAAAAATGAGTTGCATTGTGAAAACAAATAATAAGACTCAATAACGATTATCTCCAACAAATTTGCCCCTAAATCGTTTTCACAGGTAACTTGCTCTTCCCGTTCCCTTTGATGGGAAGGAATCCAAAGAAACACAAATACGATTGATGGATCTCATACGACAAAGATGTTTTGCATAATAAAAGATTTGATTTGAGAGTTCAAATATCAAAAAATGAGTTGCATTGTGAAAACAAATGATAAGACTCAATAACGATTATTTCTCCAACAAATTTGCCACTAAATCGTTTTCACAGGCAACCTGCTCTTCCCGTTCCCTTTGATGGGAAGGAATCCAAAGAATCACAAATACATGGAAGAATATAAAATGCTGCAAAAAATAAACATGCTTTCCATTTTCTCTTCCACTATTTACGTCAAGAGCATAATTGATTAGCATTTTTCCTTTTCTGAGCGCCAAAAATTCTACCAATTTCGGGCATTATTATCTCTGCGAGGCTCTGTATATCGAGCCATCTATTGGGAATCCATTCTCTTTAAAAGGGCAATCGCAGAGAGAAGTTAAAAAAAAAAAAACCAAAGAAAATGGCAGAGATTCGTAAGGTTTCTTTTGGTGTCATTGCAAGTTTTGTTCTTGTTTTTGCAATCTTTTTGCCCGCCGTTCAGGGCCATGGCCACGAGGGTTTGGCCCCCGCTCCTGCTCCTACAAGTGATGGTGAGATTTTGGCTTCTTTTTTTTTTTTATTTATGTTGTTGGTTGATTAAAAGTCTTGGATTTGATGTTCGTTATTTAATTGCTTTCGCTTGAAGATTTTTTTCCTTCGTTTCGCTAAAATGCTGGAAATGTGTGATTTCTTTGTTTTTGTTTGGATAATTGGATGGGTAGTAATTTATTTATTTATCCCAAGAAGAAGAAGATTGTGTGTAAAGCATAATCTTAAGTTTACTGCAATGATATTTGGGTAATTCTGATTTATTGGTTTTTCATGGAAATCTGGTAATTCGTGAGCATTGACGTGTATATTTAGGCTGGCATTTTCGCACAATTGAGTATTGGTATAAAGTAATTGAATCATCTGCTTGAAAATTGGAATAATAATTTCTAAAATCTCGGAAGGATTAAATTGTTACATGAACTTGATTAGACCTCAGAGTTTTGAACTCCTCTCATAGGAGAGGGTGTCCCCCATAAGAGGGGCGCTATGAGACTCATAAGTAGTTGATAAATGTATTATCTTTTTGCTTTGGAATCTTGTGACATTTCTTGGTATTAATCTATGTCTAAATTATTAGAATAACCTACATGTATATTGATTTAAGATATCTATATCGTTGATGATTCATAAACTCATTAATGAGCCGTATATGTATTCAACTTTCTGTGCAAATTCACTTCAAGTATACAACAAGCATTTCTTGCCTATGGCAAATTTACCACTGGAGCCGGACCTTGATCTCAAAATCTTTATATGATCTCAAATTTCACCCTTAACCCCTCCGAATGAGACTCGAACCTAGCTCTGTGACTTGGTAACTCTTTGCTCTTACCACTTTTGAGCAAGACCTTGATCTCAAAGTCTTTATATGATGCTATATCAGAAATATATGCATATTTGATTACCCTTTGTTCTCTTGTATATAAAACGCCTGACTAGTAGTTTTTACTTTTATCTGTTACTAGAATTGAAGCATTTTGTAAAGCCATTTTGTTTTGCTCCAGTTTTAGGGCACTCATTTCTTTGTTACATGTCTCAAGTTTTGTGTAAATATGGTTTGGATGTCTATTTTAGATGTTTCGATTAATGAAAAAAGTAGATGGAGGCTTTTAAAAATCAAATTTTTTTATTTAAGATTAATCATAAATCAATTTCCTTGTTGCTAGCTATGCTTGGGAAGCATAGGCATTTCCAATAATTTTCCATGCAATGCCCCAACATTTTTTTACTTGGGAGAAACGAAAATTTCGATGAAACATGGTAGCTTCCTGTGAACTATTAGAGTATGCTCGGTACACAACTCTATACAATTATGTACATTTTAATAGATGAGATTTTAATTTTTTTTGGTTCTTTAATACTGTTTGCCATTGTCCATTCATATAAACGTGACATAAATGTCCTCGAAAAGTATTTGTAAGCTATTCTAAATTGAAATCTTTTGATCTCTTTTCTCTTTCTGATTTGATGATACTAACAGGTACGTTGTGTATGGGATGCATTTAACATAATTTAAGGTTGAATAAATGAAGTAATTACACTTGAATTTCTCCTCTCTGTGTCTTGAATGGTTTCCAGGTACTACAATTGACCAAGGGATTGCATGTGGTCTGATGTTGTTGGCACTGGTGCTCACATACCTCATCCACACCTTTGATGCTCCATTGAACATCTGAGATATAATCGAGGATGAGTTAGTAAATTTATGCTTAGGTTTCATTCGTAGACTAAAAAACGAGTTATGACGTGAATTATGTACTCTATCTAAAGACTTTCTCAATGCTGGTTTGCTAAGGATGAGATTTTAAATATCTACCTTAAGTTCTAACTCTGAATATATTGCTTCATTGCTAGTATTTTTAAATTTATATTATCTTTGGCTTCTTTTTTCTTGGGTTGTTGATATTCATAAAGGCTTCCAAAATTTTTGAGGTGTGAGGGAATGTTTCACCAAATAATCTAATCGAACAAGTTACATCCTTTTTCCCAATTGAAACTTGTGACGTATAGACATCTAATTGCCTTAATTGTCCTCCAATTTTTTCTGGTTGCGGACTTTCTTATTGTCATGGTGAAAAGGAAGTGATGCTCCAAAGAACAATTTTTGTATGTGAGGAATGACGTTTTTAGTATTGAATACATTTATGATATATTTGCTAAGGTGTTTTGGACTCACATTTTAATTGATTACCACTCGTCATTCTTTTTACCCTTATGGCATTAAATTCCTTGCCTCATTTCCCAAGCAAAATTTACAGAAATGCTGCTGGCTACTTGTTCCAACTCTCACCATAGAATTCCGGCACCCCACCTATGGGTCGTGTGAGGCGAGCTGCGGGCACGAGCCAAACAACAATTTGGCCATGTGAGCTGCTCATCAGCTTTTGTTCGTGCTAGCTTGCCCACGGCTCGCCCAATTAAAAAAATATAAAATTTTAATTTTAAAAAACTAAAAAACATGGCAAGCCATGAGCGGAGGTGGGCGAGTCAAATCGAGCCGTATTTGACAAGCTGTGCGATCCTACACCATGGGATATTGAAATGGAGTATTGGTTCTCAATCCATTGTTCGATTCCCCAACTTTTGAGATAGAGAGCGAACTTATTTAGTCCCAACAAAAGAAAAGGATAAGTTTCCATTAGAGAAGTATCATAATGTTGTTACATGTGTTAGTTGATTCCAAGCTTATATAAAACTTATGTAATATAATTTCTTCAAAACTCAATGTCGTATAGCTTAAAAATTCCATTAAAAGTTCAAGGAATCAACTTGCAACTTTCGTCTTTTTGAGGGATTGTGTTAGTGGATAAGCCAATAGCAAGCATCTCAATGATATGAGTAAAGGGAGCTGCAGGCCGAAAGGCATTTTTTGGACCCGTGACTGCAAATTGGCAGTAAACAACTTGATATATAGCACATGATAACATGATGCAGTCGAAGTACCAGCCACATTGTAGATCTTAATCTAGCAACATCATGCGGAACCACACTGCTGCTGCCCTTCGGGCACGCCTCTTGCACTTATCATGCATAGTTTTCCTAAATAGATGTCAAAAAGGATTGGATTTTCAATCTTAATAAGAGATATGTTGAAATTTAACAATTTTCAACCATAATGGCGAACATCAACTAGGGGTGGACGTGGTTCCATTTGGTTCTGGTTCTAAGAGAACTAAACTGAACTATGAACCAATAATTTTTTCGATAATGGATTCAAATAGCTTTTTTTTAAGATATGGAACCGAATCGAACCGTTCGGTTCTATTTTAATTTGATTCGGTTGGATTCTAGTTTCATTTTTAAATTTTTTAGTTAGTAATATATATCTAGATAAAAATAAATAAATATCGAGCATTTAGCAAATCCAACTTATCATTCATTAAAATCATAAAAGTTCAAACAAACAAAATATAGTCATAATTTGAATTCACAAATCAGTTTTTATTTCTATACAAAAATTGTTTAATAAGTAATAGTAAATATTCACAAAATTAATTGCAGCAATTTTGGCGACACACCCCCACAACAAAAGATGAATTATGCAAAACTTTTCCATATGACCATTAGTCGTTTAATACTCCATAAATGTTTATTAGATTTTCCTCTATTTGTGAAGAACAAAAATAATTCATCAAACAATTAAGGTAAAAAAATAATTTAAAAGCTTTTTAAGTAACTGACTAATTTTATTTCTCCATCTTCAAAGAGTCTCCTTCACTCACATAATGAAATGCGGTGCTACCGTGACGTTGTGTAAATTGAAAAGGAGTGAAGGAGAAATGATTCAAATGAATACAAAATTAGTGATTTTTTTTTTTTTTTGGGTAGAAACGAATCCAAGGTTTGGTCTGGTCTGGACATTTTGTCCATCCCTAACACCAACAGCCTCAAAATCGATAACTTGTGATGAAAATGCAAAATCTCAAGTAAAACTTTCTGCAATTGTCTTTTAGACCTTCAAAGAGGATGCAAACAATTTTAAAGCGAAAAGAAACTGAACTTGACTATATGCATCAATGAAAAATAATCAACAATATCGTAGCAAACTGGTTGCACCACGTAAATACAAGGTGAAAGAAAATAACGCAGCCAATTGATCTATAGTGACAGATTAATAACTGATGCATAACCTAATCCAACTCTTCCTTAAACTAGAACAGGTTGAGATACACTGGTTCACTGAGACGGTGAAGTAATATATCCAGTACTTACTCTATGAAAGGGAGATTTGTCTCAAACACCTGGCGACGGAGGTATAGGCGTTGAATTATCAGATGATGGCCTATTCTCAGAATCCCTCTGTCGAACATTTTCAATCATCTTGAGCACTTCCGAAATTTTTGGTCTCTGGTCGGGCACTCTTACCACACATGCCATAGCTATCTGTAGCATCTCGACCAATTCTTCCTCTATATTTGGATATCTTAGCAGCTCCACGTCGAAAACTTCAGCAGTCCATTCTTCTCGAACAACTGAATGGACCCATCGTACCAAATGTATAATCTCATCACCATTAGTAGTGTGGACAGGGGACTTACCAGTGAGGAGCTCGAGTAACATCACACCAAAGCTGTAGACATCAGACGGTTGTGTTGCTTTACGAGTGTCTGTAAGTTCTGGAGCACGATAACCAGCAGCACGAGCAATTGGTGGAGCTAATGCACTTGTAATTGTTGATAGGCAAAGATCTGATACACAACCATACTGTCGAGAATTCAGAAATATGTTTGCCGATTTGATGTTTCCATGAACAAGCTTTCCACCATTTTCTGCATGGATACGAGCAATACCCCTTGCAGCACCAATGGCAATCTTTAGTCTCGTTTCCCAGTCCAAATGAGTCCTATTTTCCCCTCCTTTTCCTGCATGTTCAGATGCAGTTCAGAAGAGAAAACCATTGCTAATAACGCTAACCTTTCTGAGTGAAAACACAACAAAGTAAGCCCCGAATCTTGTAGGGCCAATGTTTAAATCTGGGACAGTTCTTTATGTCTGTTGGTGCAAGTATTATAACTAAGACAGAGGATGGGAATGTATTGATACAGATATTCGAATAAGTAAAGCAAACGATTCTCTATCAACAGAATAAGCTCTCAATTTAACTTGTGTTCATAAATGAAGCATGACGTGCAAAAATCAGTGCAAGATTAACATTTTATTTTAGGTGCTTTCAACCGAGTCGCTACAAGTTTATTTGGATAAGCAACATAATTACGACAAAACCAAAGCAAGCTTAAAGAATGTCATGATAATTGAAATATCATGTAATAATTTAAATACCATGTAAGGGTCCAATCAAGGGAAAAAGACGGTAAATTTGAATTTCAATAGATTTACTTCTTAAAAATTTTGAACTAATTTAAAACAATATCATTCCAATAACCAAAAACTTAAATATTATCGAACGCGCGTAAAATCGAATAAGTAGTTAATCATTTTCAGTATTAAGTATTGAATTTTGTTATCGAACATTCCCTTAACTATGTACTATGGCATATTCTCATAGCTTAAAGGTACAATGCATGATGCCAAAAACCAAATAATAGTGATTGTTAGGTAATGTTGCAAGACAAAGTTCATAGAGATTCCTCTGCCCCACCGAGATGCTTGATTATATTTGGATCATCAGGTTAATATAATTATCAGAGCTGGAAAGACAACCTAAACAGCCTACCGCCTGAGTGGGTTCCTAGTCATCACTTTGGCATAGGACTGGCCCTACCAATAACTAATAAATTAGTTAGGCTTTAGGAAGCAGCACATGGTTATTTAGATTACTTAAGAGTAGTTGAATTATTGTTCAAAGAACATAACAAAGTGGCAAAAAAGTATTCATCTAGTCAACCCCAAATTCATTGACAACAAGACTTAGTTTGTTGTTGCAATCGTTGTCTAAAGGCATTTATATTCAAAATTGCAATAGGTATAATTTCTTGTTCAAAAGGAATTATCTCCGTAAAACATAATAATGCAAAATTTTAATGAAAAAGTCCAACCTCGTATGTCTTTGCAAGAATATGATCCTTAGAGTTAGAGCATGCTTTATAGAATAAACGATAACATGAAATTTGCATAAATCAAACAAAACATACCATGTAACATCGAAGCAACACTGCCTTGACTGAAGTAATCATAAACCATAAGCTTCTCGTCCTTTGAATAATAATAAGCCCTCAGTTCAATGACATTCTCGTGCTTTATGTTTCCAACCACCTCCATTTGCTGTTCGAACTCCCTCTTTCCAACGCTCACATCCTTCAACCTCTTCACCACCACTGTGGTCGCGTCCTCGAGTATTGCCTTATAAGCAATTCCAAAAGTGCCCTTCCCAAGAACTTCAGCAGAAGCCCTTAACAAATCCTCCAAATCAAATGCATAATTGCATCCCTCGAAGAAAACCAATCTATTATTCGCATCTTGACTCCGAGAAATTGCTTTCTCGGGCGACATGCCTCCTCTTTCCAATTTACCAGGAAAACCATCCTCTTTCTTTCTCTTAAGAAAGCAAACAAACAATAGAAAACCAAAACCAAGAAGCCCGACAACAGAAACAGCTACAACTATTTCGAGAAAAGCCCTTTCACTCAATTTTCCTACACTCTTACTTTTAGGGTTTTCATCACGAGGAGCCAGAACAATAGGAGAACTGGAAACAGTATACTCCAACAAAGAATCATTATTACCCAAAAAAACTGATTTTGGGAACCTTTGAAGTGATTTGGGGACAGTACCATTAAGATTATTGTATGACATATTAAGAAACTGCAAATTTGGCAAACGCGAATCAGGAATCTCACCAGAAAGTGAGTTGTTAGCAAGATCCAAACTAGTGAGCTGATTCAAATGCATAATCCAATACGGAATGCTGCCATTGAATCCATTATTAGACAAATTAATAACAGTCAAGTTCTTCCACACAGAGAAATCCAAAGGCAAAGGACCCTTAAAATTGTTGTACTGAAGATAAAGATAAGAAAGGTTCCTAAGGTTACCAAAATCCAAAGGAAAACTCCCATTAATACCATTGGATCTGAGGCTCAAGATCTGCAATGCTGATAAGCGGCTCAATGTATTCTCTGGTATAGGTCCATGAAAACCAACCCCAGGTAATCTCAGTGAAATTACCCTTGAGCCATCTTCACTGCATACAACTCCAGTCCAATAATTGCACACTGGAAATTGCTCATTCCAGTTCAAAGCCCTTAAATGAGGAAGCTTTGCAGCAAAATCCAGCAATGCCTGCTTGTCATTTTCAACAAGAGTTGCAGCAGCACTGCCATGAATTTGTAACAATAATAACAAGAACCCTTCTAGGAAAAACAGGGTAAAAATTTGCAGCCTCTTCATTTCAAGAATTTCTTTTTTTCTTGGCTCCAAAATCTTGCTCGTTTGAACTAAACAGAGAAGCTGAAAGTCTGAATAAAAAAGAAGCAAATTCCAAGAATGGCGTCTGAAAAGTAGGGTAGGATTCTGGGAAAAGGGATTTAAAAATGGAGGTCACAAGGTTTGAAATAAGGGGATTTGAGTCAAAAGGGTATATTTTAAACAAGTGTTTAGGCTTAGAACAGAAGCTATACAGCTTTTCTTTTTGTTCTATGCACTTTTTCTTTCGGGTTGAGTGCCAAAAATCAAAGAATTCTCGACAGAATTAGACGAAATCAAGAATTTTTTTGCAGTGTTTAGCAGTTTTCTAGAAACATAAGCAGACTTGGTGGGAAAATAAAACAAAGAAAGATCCAAGAGATTATTAATATAACTTAAATGTAATGCCGAATAATTCATTTAATTGAACATATTAAGGGTGTGTTTGGTATTGATTTGGCCGAATTGTAATCAAAATTTTGACCGTTAGTGGGGCCCGCATGTGAGATGGCCGGTCAAGATTTGCGGCTGAAGTGACATGCAACGGTAGGAAAATGAATTTTTTGAGTCATTTTAATTGCTACCAGACACACTCTAAGTATAATCAGCAGTAGATAGCATTTTCCTTTTTATTAATAGTCTTGCAATTCTTTGTATTAAACTTACGCTTCCACCCCTTTTAGACTTGACGTCCTTGACTTTATTGTTTCGAGTGTCCCCAAAGACCGTCAAATATCAAATTTTTGTATTGAAGTTGCACACTTTCAGTATTGATGTTCACCACCTGAGTAAAACTTACCCTTATACCAACTACCAAGGAAAGGAAACTCAAAAGTGTTTATAAACTCGTAGGTTTGCTTTTCAAGAGCGACGTGAAATACAACTAGATAGTTAAGTTTAAATCGCATCTCTAATTATTAAACATATAAAAGGTTGATATAAAAATATACTTCCACTGAAACTCATACCAATTAGCTATTTATTTATTTTTCCAAGAATTTAGGAAAAAAAAATGAATTTATTGTAAGCATTGAAGTTCCCAACTAGCAAAGTATAAATTTTGAAATAAAGTAGAATTATCCTTACAAGGCAACATGACCAGAAAAAAGGTTCAGTTCTTAAAAGGCAACTCTCTCATCTAGCGTATATTGAATATCACATTAAGTAATAATTATTTTTTTGACGATTTTAGTCTTACTATAATTTAATTATTTCAATAATACTATATTTTTCGTTTTCGATATATATCTAACTTATTTAACTATTTAACTACCATCAATATACATATATATTTGACAAATTCATTTTACTTGTGTGCTTTCATTAATGTATGAATTTCTTATTATTAATTCTCAATTAATTAACATTCACATTCATTTAATTAATATTCATCTCTACTTATGCGTTTCAGTGTTATTAATTCTAACTATAAGTTAATTAGAATTTTACATTCAAGAATGCATTTCATTATTCAAGTACATGTATGTTAATTAACATCTAATTTTACTTAATTAAAAATTAAATAAATAATTTAACATTCATTGTTACATATATATTCCATAATATTAATTCTAAATTAATTAACATTCACTCACATTCAAATATTATTCTTACAGTACTTATAAAATATTTCATAATAACGGGTTGCACGTTTAACATCCAGAGAATCTTTTTTTGATCTTTTTTGATTTTTTTTTTTTTACATTTGTATCATCAATCTTTCATTTGTAACACACATGCTATATGGGATTGTATCGCAGATCCGTGATCCGTCCCATTTCTTCGTTAATTGGCAATTCAAATGTCAATAAATTGAAAATTTATCGATACTCGAGTGTTCGTATGAATATAGGAAAAGTACTGAATTTTTTTAGAATAGTAAATAGAATTTAGGTTGTGATGGGTGCATATCATATGGATAAGAAAGTTGGGACCCGAATTTATGTATTTTCGGACCATTGTGGTGTGTCATTTGCTGGGAAAGCCACAAATAAATAAGTGGGGCAGTGTATGATATTCTGCTAAGAGTTCCCCAACAGAATAAAATCTTTTTATTGATAAGGTTAATTTTGGTTGTTTCCATTGGAGGCTAGACCTAGATTACTACTTTTTGCCCAATTTTGGCGTTTCTTTCACATGGGATGATGAAATTCAGTTAAAAAATATATATATATACATGTTATTATTTGTAAATATCGTTTTCTTTAATAAAAGTTACCGTATCATAGGATTGTGTTGTTTTTTCATTTGCACTACCTTAATGTGACATAAGCATAGAAATTGAAAAAAAAAAAAAACTTACTAACTAATTAGTGAAACTACTTGTACATCACTTTTGTACATTATGGATGACATTTCATGCTATGTAAAAATTGAAGTCATCGACTGCTTTAAGTGTTAAAATCAATGGTAAAACTGTGTACCACATTATGGAGTGTAACTTATTCCGACCTACGTTTAAGTTCAGACTTCATTGCTTCGATTAACAAAAAGCTAGAATTTCTTCATATTCCTTTTGAATTGCCCTTCCCCCTTTTGAATTAATGTTATTCAAAATTAAGTTTGCACGTGTCGAAAGAGGTTTGGAGAAGGTAGGATGCCATGTATATGGAGCTCTACTGTGTTTCTTCTCAATTCGATGGTATGGCTTGAGTACTTGCAGTCAACCGCTTGTGTTGTCTCAAAAAATTACATACAAAAAATAGGCTACTCATTTTTTTTAATACAATATTCAATATAATGGAGAGATATAACAAACAAGATTTAACCTTATATCCCATCAAATATTGTCCAATTATAGCATTTAAGAATCCTATTTTTTTTTTCTGTGGGGTGAATCATTATCTTATTTTAACATGTTGGTTGGTACATATTATTATGATAGAATTTCAAAAGGCATTCACAATACATTATCAAGAAAAGCTTTTAAATCATGACAAGTTGACAACTCATACTCAAACCACCCAGATTAAATTTGTACAACTACCCTTTTGTTGGTGTATAATACTAAATTGTGTTTGGCACTTTGCATTTTATCTTACATAAAACTCATAATATTCTCTTTGTAGTATTGGGGCAAAAAATGGATTCTTTTTTAAAAAAAAAAATCCAAATTCATTTTGCTTTTGGGAAAATGTTGTTTAGTTGAAGAAGATGAAGATTGAGTTGAATTATGTGGATACAAATCATGTGTGATTGTCTGATTTGTGTTTGTATGTTGAATTATGTGATTTGACAAATTTGGGATGTTTAGTTTAGAAGAAGAATATGAATTTTACGAGGTAATGTACTATGTCAAAAAATATAAGTAGGAAAATTGACTAAGACAAAAATAGATGATAACTTGAAATCCGACACAACTCTACTTCTAACCCAAACCAAAACATGCTCAAAACGTCAACATTTAGCCTATGTTTGGTACATATTTTTTCAAAACTCATTTTCAACAACACATTCTTCAATAAAATAATATTTTTCATCACATCAATAACTTTTTCTTACTTTTTAACAATATATTTCACATCATATCACTATCTAAAATACATTCTTTCCTCAATAATATCCATCAAGCATACATAAAAATAGGGAAAGGAACAATCTGTAGTATTATTGGGAGAAGTTCGTCGAATGTCTATATAGAACAGTAGAAGTCACTTAGCCTCTGTTCAACAATTATTTTTTTCTTAAATTTATTTTCAATCACACTTTTTCACAATACAATATTCTTCGCGTAAATCCAAATTTTCTTCCTACTTTTCAACTATACATTTTTTAAGAAATCACTATTTTAAAACTCATTTTTCATTTTTTTAATGGTTGTCAAATGGGGGGTTAGTGGGTTATAAAATACTATTTGGGGAAGCTACTTTGGAATTATAATTATTCATTATATTGACAACCAAATATCAACAAATCAGAGTGGCGCAGCGGAAGCGTGGTGGGCCCATAACCCACAGCTCACAGGATCGAAACCTGTCTCTGATATTACAGTTGCTTTTAAAAGTGCCTCTCTTTCATTTTATTATGAATGCCTATGCTTTTTGTCATGGGGTCTATTGTCCCATCTTTCACCATAAGCAGCAATGGTTTTCCTATATGAATTTTACCAGGTAAGTAATTCCAATTTTTGGTCCAAAGGAAAAATAAAACCTTTTTTTTTTTTTTTTCAAAGGGAAAACAATAGAATTGTATTCAGTTAATTCTTATTATTTTCATCAAACATTTAACATAATTTTACCATTCATCGACACAAATTTTTTGTTGATCTAGAGTTGCTATTCCAAGAAGAGATATACCATTCATTATAACATGACCTAGTTATTTACATTTTTATAAAACATTGTAACATATCTTGAAATTCTAATATCATTCCTATTTAGAGTTGATGGCATGTTCAGTACGATGAACTAAACAAGACTCGATCATATATCTTATAGATTTTATAGTATTGAAGGCACGACTGATAACTCGAGACGTCCTGTCCATTCTTCGCCTGGCTTCAAGGTGATTGGTTTCTCAATTGCAGCACCGTCAACGCACAACATCTGTTTATACTCTTCATCACCGAAATCTATAATAGCTTTGGATTTCTTCTCCCATGGATTCCAAACCACTGTTATAGAGCAATGCTTTAAAGATGGATTATTCTATTGATCAAAATAAGAACTCAAGTGAATAGGACTAACCAACATCAGGAAGTCCATCTTTCCTTATTACAAAAGTCCTCTTTTTCTCATGATCAAAAACTGCAACATCTGAAGAACTGAGGTAAACTCGATCCACCTACATTACAGGAAAATCGCGAAAGAACATATTGAATCTCACCTGTGAAAAAGTATCGTTTTCCCACTCTTTTGGTGTTAAATATCTTATAAAATTGTCGTATAACTTAAGCGAACTTTAATGACATACTTATATGGGGTCAACTACATTTTATTACAGATTGTAACAATTTCAGTATTTCCTTTTAGTCTTTTCAGTCAGCTTTCCAGGTGCCATAAAACATGAAATATAACTAATTTTCAGCAGATAATAGTCGTAAAGGATAGAAAAAACTTGCGAAGAAGAATTTCTTACCTCGGACTCAAATGTTAAGGCGTTTCCTTGTTCTGTGAAACGCTCTCTGTTGCACAAGTTGTCGAGATAGTCAAGAGTCTCAATCCCCTCTACTCTTACTTCACTGTCATTACAACAGATCTAAAGATAAACTCTGCAAGTTTTAATACAAAGAAGAAACAAATGGACTAGAAATAGCAAAACTCAAAATATGTTGAGCTAATCAAAGTTTACGGTCTCCATCTTAAATGTTTGGGAGCATTGTGCTAATATTGATTCAGATTTTATCTGATTTCTCTATCATAATTGAATCCAAATCCTTAAATCCTACTAATCATACAATACAATGGCATCAAAATCACTTTTTCAAATGTTACCAAGAACGTGATATAGTACCTAATATCTGAGACAGAAAAATACGTATGGTAGGCAATTGAGAAACTGAAAGGCTTGCAATTGACATTTCTAATGCGCGATATCAAGATGAGATGTCCATCAACAGCCAGAGCCACCCTAAGACGGAACTCAAAACTGAAAAAGAAATTTCACCAAAAGAAAGATCATAAAATTTGATATATTTCCGATTGTTCTAGGTTATTCTTTAAGGGCATTACGAAAAATAGGAGTCCATACTTATGTGGCCAAATCCTGAGGTCATCTTCTGATGATTTAAGAAGCAAGTCAATATGTGGCTTTCCATTGGGATCAATGGGATATAGAGGTGGAGGATTTTCATCTATAATCCACGTTCTGTTCCTGGCAAATCCATGTTGCTCTAATGAACCCCGGTTCCCAAACTTCAAGCAGAAATCAGAAATAAACATCAGTCAAAAACAGTTCAGGCATGTGTAGTGCTCAGGGCTAAACATGATTCGACAATACAATGTACAAGATTGTTATTTTTTTTCACTGTGTCGAGTACAGTACAATCTCCCTTACCAAACGAACCATTCAAGTTCAATATTTTTTGATTACCGAAATGCAAACAAATAAAACCAGACTACCTGAGGAAAACAAATAGGAATTCCTCCCCTCACAGCTTTTGGTGGCTTGAAAATTGCCTGCCAGTAAATCAATCACAAAAAATACGACGAAATGGTCAGTTCTTTATAAGAAATCGAAATTATCCACAGTATCTGATAGTTTACAATTGCAAATGTAAGAAAATATGCTATTTCTTTCTATAGCTTGGACTGATATTTGAAAATTTGTGTAGACATATTTGATTGAAACGCGAAGAGTTAAAATTAGCTTTGGAAATTCACCTTACTACTTGTGAATAACAACTCTTCACCCAATTCAGTCTTCCACGAAAGAACCTGCCCTCCATGAAGGCTAATCTGAAAAGACAAAATCGAAATCAATTTTTTCATCTTAAAAACTAAACCCGAAATTTTTTTGAGAAATTAATTGTATAAATAACATCTAACCCGAGATGAAGCCCCACATGGACTCCGAAGGAGCACCTGAGAGATTCCATTCTTATCTTTTGTGACTTCAACTGCTGCTTTCTGATCCCTATCTACCTCGGAATAATCCATTTGAAGAATGCAAATACAGTGTTCGAATTGAACAATATTGGGCAGTATTATGAAAGAAACGAGAAGTTAAACTATTATACTTTCAAGACCTTTAGAGTACCTATAACAACACTTTATATTGAGTTTGCAGTATGAAAAAGACAGCCAAAAACTCAAAATTTTAGCATTCACTAATGTAGTTGAGAATCTGAGCTCTCTCTTAAAAACTTTCTTGTGACAAAACCATTTTCTTGTGAATGCATAACAAAATTGTACCTAACAGATAACATATTCAACTACCTCAATTTTTCTCACCTCTAAAATTTAAAGTACAATCAAGGACCTCTCAGAATTCTTGGACAAAAATAACTTCCAGAGAAAATCAAAATAATTTAGATGTCAAGAACCAAGAATAAAAGGGTAAATATGCCAAATGACAATGCATTTGGCCTAATCATGTAAAAAAGTCCCAAATAAGACATTTATGAAATGGATATATGAGAAATATTTGTTTTAATCTAGAAAGAACTGAAACACAATAGATGCCTGCACAAGATGGTATCTTTTAAGAGAGATTGGTCTTTGTTTTTGCTTTGAATTTTCACTCTTTTTTTCTTTGAATATTAAAAATTGAAAGGTCAGATCTTGAAGAGGCCATTATAAATTTATAATCCTTTGATCTTTAGTTTTGAGATTGAGTTACTCCGTTTCATGATAGACCCATAAAGCTCAAAGGAGCAATTCAACCCGTCAAAACTCGAACAAGCCATCAGGATTGCAAGCTTTCTCTAATGAGAGTCACATTTGCAATGACAAGTCAAGTGTGCTAGAGCATAAGGGCACGATTCAAGTTGTAAGAAAGGTTGATCTTTGTTTTTGTCATTGAACTTGTCGCCCTTTCTTGAATATGGAAAAAATGAAAGGTCAGATCTTGAAGAGACCATAATAATCCATAGATACTGGGTTTTGAGGTTGACTAAAATTAGATGATGTCCTCCTAATGAATATTATATTATATATGACTATATAATGTGCATGAGTACCATGAAAACGTGACACCTTAATACCAAAATTAACTAACTGTCTTATATATATCAATTTATTTTTGCCCTAGATATATCACATTTTAGGTACTGGTTTATAACAATTTATGTTAAATTGAGAAGTTAAAATGTCGCTTGGAGTATTTATATATCCCAACATAGATGGCTCTTGGTGGGTTTTAGTAAATCTTTCGACAAGATGAGTGTAAAATACAAAGGGAAAACTGCGTGATTTATTTCCAACCTATGAAAGTATGACTTGTTTGAAGACGATATCTGCCTCCATAGGTTGAGAAGTATTGGTGCAATTTTTCTAAAAACAAATATGTACTCGTTACAATAGCAAAGCCAAGACTCTTCGACTAACTCTGTAAATGCTGTGTAGCCTTGTGTTTGTTGTATCAAATGAATCAAGAAATCTTAAAAGGAATCTCTAGTCGACTTTTTCTAGTATTTAGATTTAGATAATCTGAAAAATAATCAAGCTTCGTTTCTAGTATTAAAATTGGAGTGGTGTGTCACAAAGCCAACCCAGTTAGAGGAAATACTATTTATTACCTATGCATTTTCATACACAATTTTTATATGCCTCGAGCGCACTCCAAAAATGAATTTAAAATTTTGATTCAATAATGAAAATGAAATATGTACCAACATTTACATGGTAAGTTATATGAATATCCTTCAATTCTATCTAGTATTATTCAGTCTAATGTCCAACGTATCAAAATACATTTGATGCCCAAAAGAGTTATGTTTAATGAATTATAAGGTATCAATGATACAAAATCATTCTATTACAGACCCATTTAAAATACATCACACGATAGACTCTCACTCCATCTTCCTAAAAAAACAACATATCTATGAAAACGAAGTTGTAGCAGCGAAGCTCACCACCTCCCTACCTGAGCATTCTTTTGCATAAAACCTCTTGGATCATCATCACTATGCAACTGAGTACGCGCATAAATCAAGAAAACCGGCTGCCAAATGTAGGACGTGAAATGCAACTGCCATAGTTTCTTTTGGTTAATTTGGTAGAGAGACGGTATAATCATGTTTCATGCAGCTGCACAAACGGCACCTGTAAACAAAATGGAAGCAATAGTTACTTGTTTAGGTGGTGTATTCCTGGGAAACTTTTTCTTGCTCGCTAAGATAAAAGTAATAATATTTATTTCACACATAAAAGCGCCTTCTCCCCCCGCCACCTACAACCCAAGTCTGATTTCTGTGTTGATCATCGGCCCATACATCATTGCCCTATCAAGTTCAAATAGAAAAGAAGAAATAGCTTGCATCTACGAAGAACGTTGCAAGGTAATGGGATTTGTGTGGAGAAAACATACATGAATAGTGTCATAAAACGGGACCCTTCCACTCATGTCATTTCCACATCTACACAAAAGGACTAAGTGGGGGAATCAATCACGTACAGTTAGGACCTTGACATGGCTTTATTCTCTTTTTTGCTAACCATACAAGGAATGTGTTCTTTCAAGCAAGTAATAGAAGTCGATCAGGCAAGCAATTTCAATACAAGAGGAGGATAATGACAAGACTTCTACATAAAATGATAATGAGAAATTTTGTAATTTTACTAGAGGCATGACAATGTACACGGTTCATTTACTAATTTCAAGTGTAGATCAAGAGAGTGAGGATAGGAAAGAACCTGATGCCCAGGAAGAACAGCAAAACTTCCCTTCATCGACATGCTTCACATCGAGTCCAATGAACCAGGACCCAGCACTGACATCATCATGGGAATACGTGCGAAGAAATAATCTGCAAAACCAAAACCACAACCAATATCATCACTTCATTGCACAACAAAACATATTACGAGAAGATAAAGGAGTAATCGCGCTGAAAGAACAGACCTATTAATCGAAATAAACTGAGCCAATGCTTGTGATATGGCAAACATTTCACCAGAGGCATGCCGAAAGTATCTGTTTATAGAGAAGAGTTAATTTTGCAGTACATTACAGCGACCTTAGTATCTAAAACAATAAAGGAAAACACAGCACTAATAATAGTTAAAACATATAGGTTATTTGTTACTTTAGTTAGTTTGGTGCATGCATTAATAGACATTGGTATGGTGGCAGAATATATAGCAAATGATTAGGGGGAATGGCGGTTAAGAGAGACTATACATATTTTAATTAAAGATGAAAGGTAGTTCTACTGTAACCATTTTAATTTTTGATATTATGGCAATTTTTCCCAGCAGAGCTTCCTGGCACACAGTGAAATGGCCCTGCCAAAATGTTTTCAATTTTAGGAAACCGTGAGAGTCAGTCATATGATGTCCGGTTCCAAGAAATATAGTGATATTCAGCACATAAAAGATCTCTGAGAATCATACTCACTTCATGGTAACCAAGTACTATAGAATATAACTCACTGATTGGTTTTAATGACACAAAAGTTTAAAAAAAAAAAGAAAGAAAGAAAGAAAAGGGAAAGTCTACACATCAAATGTTGTAGCACAGTTACTCCTCTGATATTTGCCTTCGTCAACTGGAACACCCTCTCCACAAATAAATGTGCCAATTTTCCAAGGTTCTTCACATAGCAAATACTTTCCAGCTTCAAGAATTACTTGCCAGTTGCTCATCATATAGATTACAATCTGGCATTGTACCTTATAAGATTAAGTTACAAACCTACTATCCCCATTCACAAGACAAAAGGATTTCAGCCATATACTTCATTTTCAATCATAAAAGCATTACCAATAGTTCAAATCATTAGTTATACATCTAGGGAGTTTAGAAGTAGAAAACACCATAAAAAAATATAAGGTGGAAAGTTCTGTGGAAGCTGAGATTCCAATCAGATTTTAGAAAATCCAAACTTATGGCATAATCAAAGGTCAGAACACATATTTTGGCAGAAATGTCTAAGCAAAGCAACTAACAAAATCCATCTTTATTATCTTTCTTAATTAGAATACACACCAAACTAATTTCATTACACGAGACAAATTTCCAGAATCTAAGAAGTAATAGATAAATGAAATTAAGCAAACTGCTGATATCTAATTTATGCACAAACATTGTAGCAAAGGCAAAAAAGGCGAGGGGCTGATAACCTCAAACTCTCAAAATAACTGTTTGAAAAAGTCATGCTACTGTGCATGGATGGAAGGAATTACATTGGCAACAATTAATTTAGTTTGAGGGAAGGGGAAACTACTGTTAATACTCAGGTTACAACCAATTCTACTCATTTGCGTGTAAAAGATCACTTGGTAATATTAAAAAATAAAAATAAATAATAATAATAATCTACAGAGTGAAAAAACATCTTGTACTCACGATTTTCCATCCCCAAATTTCCACCAGTCTGGTTCATACCATTTGTGGGACCTGTGAATTCAGAACAAAATACATATAAGAGTAAAATCATATACCAATCTAAATCTTCCATTCTATAGTACATTACCAAAACAAAGATTTCGGTTAACTCACGGCTGCGAGAAAACTTCCCCTGACTTCATACACCCAATGTAGGCACGAGGCTGATCCAAATGACTGGAAAGAACAGCCCCGAGAGCATCTGCATGACCAAATAATAAAAAATGTATAGGAATAACTCAAATTTCTAAATATTAAACATGCATAGTTCTTATATCATCAAGAAATTACATGGCACTTGAAAATTTCAAGAGCTGTTTCTGTTGCTTTCATGCTCTGTCAAGTGTCCCGTGAAATGCATCAGATGCACATGATAGAGGACAAACTTGAGAGGTATCTTCCCTTGTTGACATTTATAAAATTGAAATGGGGAAACAAAGACACCAATTTCTTCAATGTTTAAAATGGGATTTTAAGAAGAGTTTCTCTTCGGAGAGAATAGTACGATGTGTGTTCGGCTAATCGGAACTGAGGCGTTATTCCTTCATGAGGCGAGGTGTAAGCACCGAGGCGTTTCGAGGTATAAACCAAAAAGTATCAAAATATTATTAAAATGCAAAATAAGCAATAATAAATCATAAAAATCTTCAAAATTCATAATGGAAAATTTTAAAATGTGTAACCAAATGAAAGAAAAATCTATAAGCCCGTTTGAGCCCCATTTTTTGGTGAAAATGCTTGAAATAATAGATTGACGGAGAATGTGTGGTTAAAAAATAAGGAAATGTTTAAATTTGCATGTAATATTATTTTATTGAAGAATGTGTAGTTGAAAAGAAGAGAGAAAAAATATATTTTGAAAAAATTGGGATCAAACAAGGGCTATAAATTTATTTTAGTTGGGGACAGTGAACTATTCCCAAAGTGGATCTATGAGAAAGGACAGAGTCAAGTTTAAGATCCAGCGAGGGGGTAGATAAGTAATATTAAAAATTTTGAAATTAATGTAATAATATAAAAATATCACAAGTATTTTTATATCACAATTGTTCCCTACATGTGTTTTCATACTTTGGTTATTTAATAAAATTAGTTTGAATTCAATAGAAGAATTCAATAGAATAGACCGATTTAAGAATAGATAAATATGATACGAGAATGTTATTTTTTCTATATAATAATCTTATTCAATATAGCAAACTTGTTGAAGAAAATGAAGAACAAACTTAGCATTCTTCAGTGAAGCCCAACAGACCCTTTCACATAAAAGAGTCTAAGTTAGCCTTTAATTCATCCAGGATTTCACTTTTGTGCATTATTTTATATATAATGGATTATTTATTTTGAATCAATAAAAACCAGTTCTTTTTACTCCAAACAGAACCCTCTCTCTCTCGAACAGTGCTAAAACTGTAAAACAAAATCAAACGTTTCTCTGTCCTTTCCCATTAATTTCTACTGTACATCACAGCCAACATTCATCCCCCTTCCGTTTTCTTATGTTGCCCGAATGAAACAATTTGTTCTATGTTTAGAGTTTCCCTTACCATCCTGCAGCCAAAGAAGTTAAATAAGGTCAGACTAGAGTTGTTGGTTTCTTGATCCTTTTTCTATTTCCTCTTTGTTTGTGCTTTTCCTACTTGATTCGTTTTCTCTCCCTTTTCCATACTTCTTCAGTCTTCCCTCTTAATTTCAAGAGCTTAATGCCTCTTCCTTCTTAATTTCTTTTTTGTTGTTTTGGCTGGTTTACACAGGAACCAAATTTTTTTGTCCTAAATCTAGTGAGGGCAACTGCCATCACTTGGCCTCAGTGGCTCCATCCTTGTCTATGAGAAACACAATTTTTTAATGTTTTACTAGGCAATGGGCTATTGAGTTGTCCTAATTGGGCCTCAGGTGGCCCCATCCCAGTCTATGAGAAGCAATTTTTTAATATTTTAGTAGGCAACCCTGTCTATGAGACAAATTTTTTAAATATTTTAGTAGGAATGGGCAATAAAAAATTTTATGTTTTGTGGGCCCACAACTAAGGCAAAGTAAATAAATAGGACAATTAAGGAGCACGTGCCTCACAAGCTTTGAGGCAATGCTATGAGGCGTATGCGTCCAAGGCGAAGTAAATAAATCTGGACAATTAAGAGCACATGCCTCACAAGCTTTAAGGCGGCGCCGCATGTGCTTCACACAACTGAGGCGTATGCCTCCAAAAACTGCCTCAAAACCTTTGAGGCATTTTTTGCTCGCTTGTTTTGAGACCGGCCTCATGGGTTTTCCTTCCTTACATGAATAAATAAGCCATAAATTAATCAATTATTTAAAAATTTCGAAAATAATGAACATTCAAAATTACAGCTTGGAACTACAAATGGTCTGTTGGGGTTAGATATAGAAGGTCGGGAAAAGGTTTAGAAATATCATCCCCAGGTAATAAGCCACGTGTGAGATGCGCAATCTGTAAGAAGTGCGCGGTTGTTTACTCTAGCTCTAGAGTGAAAGTCTCGACTCTCAACTATGAATCCATAATGTCAAACTCTTCATATGCATAAAGCCAGTCATTTGAAATGACCCCCTATTTTCTAAGCCAAATGCTCCACAGAAAGCATATGAAATCAAACAACAAAGTGAACTCTTTACCATCCAAACCTAATAAGGAAGACATACCAATATTAAGATAAATATCATCATTGACCTTAGCATAGAATTCAGCATCCCAATGATCCACAGCATGAATGAAGAATAACTTTGTCTTCTTTGCTTGCTCCTCAGGAGTCTCCACATTATCATTCTGACCGGAAGAAAAAAGAATTCAGACATTTGATCGCTGTATATTGCATAAGTTCAAACTAAATCCATTTTGAACTGTATGCAAGTATGGGCCAATAAGGCATTTGCATTGCATGCTTAAATTGCATATATTTTAAATGAATGCGACACAATGAGAACATGATTAGTATAGTGGAGGTCCCAATTTCAAACCTTCAAGACACCACTAGAAGATTCTATACGCTATGTAAGATGACTCTGCCAAAACGTCTAAATAAGAATGAATCTAGGCTGAAAATAGAGACCTGATTTGTACAAAGGCAAACTTCCTGAAACTGTTTTCTTCCAAAGTTTATGAAAAATATTTCCAGCACAAGAAATGCTAACCTGTGAGTGACGGAGCTTCACCTTCAGCCATTCTTGCATTGCATATCCAGGAGTGGTGGACCACACCCTGTGAGTAGTGCATAAAAGGTTGGACAGGTGAATGGTGAAGCTCCATTACTGACAAGTCAAAGCAGCATTATTTTTTCGGACAAAGGAGAATTCCGAAGTAGCTAGTCAATAAACTAAGGCAGTTTGTTGTTCATGTGATATAATGGATTTTATAACCCCATTAAATTTGACACACGAGTGAAACATACAAGAATTATGAAGTCCTTAGTCTGCCCATTTTCACTGTCAATCTCCCTGTCCAAACTGTCTCCTTGATTTGTGCTGCATGATGATTAAAATCAATCAAACTCAGCTCTCTTAGTTATTCTTTTATTCACTTTTCAATCATCAAAACAAAACCTTCTTCCTATTACAAATCGAATGACAATGCCTTTTTCTTCCTCCAGTTTTTGAAGAGCAGCACCTGCATTGAACAAATTATGGATTAGCAATTCTCAGGAAGCAGCCTTTCGAAAGAAAAAAATCCAAGAAGTGTGATTGTTTGAAAAAGTTCCAAGAAAGTGAGAAGCAATATACTCCGGTGCTGGAATTTCTTGCTTGTAGTACAGACCTCATCAGCAACATGCGCAGTACTCTTAGGAGCACTTTAATTATTAATCATGGGTTCATGATTGATTGCAACCAATCAAGATGGTATAGTTCAACCAGAAGAAATATATTTTTTCCATAACATGAAGTGGCATAGATCTGTAACTACGTTAATCATGCCATAGAAAAGGGTCAAAACACAAAATAGGAGAGTAGTGTACCAGTAGACATCCAGGCCTTACGAATTGCATCTCTGTTATTCTTGCGCCCAAACCTTGTAACTATTCCTATGACAGCCAAAAGCTTTTTCTTAGACTGAGTTCCACTATTTTCTGAGAGATGATTAGGTACAAAGCCTTCCTCCCTAGCTTTTTCCAGTTCCACATGAAGAGAAGCTAATTTCTTTTGCTGTTCCCTGACAAAAAAACAATGTTCATTATACTTGTATTGAAGGGCAAAGAATCCTAAACTAGAAACAAGAAAGGTACGAAGATAAGAGAATGAATTCACCTGCAAGATATAATTTTTAATGTGTCATCAACTGAAATAGCAGACTTCCCCTGGGATAGAGAGGCAAATATAAAACACATCAGTTTCACAGCTCATAAATTTCCTGTAAATTAATAACCCCAGCAGAGTTTACTACAATATTGGAAAGCAAGGATATCAATGGGCCACGACCCACATGTATTGGTACAGTAAAGTGGTGGCAATATCATAAATATGTATAATAGAATAGTAACACGCGACATAATCAAATCCCCTTTCGTTTTAGAAGTACAACTATATGTTTAACACCAATTGACACTTACAAATTCTAATTGTGAAGACCAAATTAGTAATACCCAAAAGAAGAATGACCAAATTAATAAAATCGGCACTGATTAGACTTTCAGCAAGCTATTATGGAATGAAAATACATACGATACAAAGCACAATCTATTACCAGGCAAGCCTGACTCGGCATTCAAGTCAATCACCTCATTTACTATGAGTAGAATTCATTTGAACAGAAAATGATTCCGTAAATCTGAGTTGGTTTTACACAAGAACCTCCAAGTGATAATTAAACAACAATCATACAAAATTTAGATCAATTACACGACACTTCCATTAACGTTGCCCAAATTTCATGTCATCAGAGAAAGCAACAGCATCAAGTACAAACAGTCACAACAATACTGATTTATTTGAAAAAGGTCGATTCTTTAGCTAAAGATTAACTCCTGCAATTCTTCATCTTCCTTTTAGCATCCCACAAAATCGCATTCTACTTAAGAAGTAAGTGTTACGTAAAATTCCTAAACAAATAAATATTAAATACCTGACCAGTTCTCTTATCAAGCTCGTTAATCAAATAAACTCTGTTCTCCGCGTCCTGCCACAATCTTAAAAAAAAAAAAAAATCGTCAAAACCATTTTACCAGGGAAAAAATACAAAAAAAAACGGCAAATATAAACGCACCGGCCGGCGACGTAAAACACAGACATGGTGGCGAGCATGGATAACATCAAAAAAGAAATTCGATTCCGAAAACTCGACGCCGATGATGATAGCCGGTGACCAGATCCCCGGCTATTCATTTCGCATCTACGACGTCGTTAATGAGGATCGATTACCAAATTCGATTGGATCAAATGTGAATTTCTTTCTTAATTTTGATTTTATGATAGGGTTTTTTTGGCTATTCATTTTTATAATGTAAATGCCAGTGCAACTAGAGACTTCGTAATTCATTAAGCGGAAATCGGATTAATTTCACTATTACTATTCAACTTTACATTTAGTATTATTACAATCATTAAATTTGATTTTATTTTATCATAATCATCAAACTTCTTTTTTACTATTTTTATTAATTTTAAAAGAGGTAAAACAGTAATTTCGCAATNAAAGTTACTATTTTATCCCTTTTAAAATTAGTAAAAAAATACTAAAAAAAAGGTTGGGTGATCCTAATGAAATATTATATAAAATTAGATGGTCGTAGTGACACTAAATCTAAAGTTGGATGACAATAGTGATACTAAGTATAAAATTAAATGATCATAATGAAACAAAATCAAATTAAGTGATCATTGATGAGTTTTAAAAAAAAAAAAGAATTTTGCATCAATCGTCTATTAATTTTCACGTGTTATTTATAGAGATGATTTTCGTCCAAAACATGCGTTACTAGGACAAAAAAAGACACATTTCAGCCTATTTGACAGCCTTTTTTTGACAGAAACAATGTTTAATATGTGTAGTTGTGGACCCTCTGCTGCCTTTTTTTAGTAAGAGATGGGTGATTATTAAATAATACAACACTTATGGAAAAATTGAAAAATTCCAAATAAAGTTGTCAAACATAGGTTTTATCTCTTGTATTTTAAAATAACGAAAATATATAACTAATATAAAAAAAAAAATTATCTCTCTTTCCAATGCACATTAACAGAATATTTAGATAAAAATCGTGATAAAGATAAAATATGTTAACTAATTAAGTATATGTTTGGCCATCATTTTTTTTAAAATTCATTTTCGACTACACTTTTTTTTTTCAGAAAATACTAAATATTAAGAATAATGACGTGATAAAAAAAATCAAGAGCATAAAAGTAAAAGTGAGGAAATATTGAAAAAAATAATAATAATAATTCCATGAATATAATTACCCTTTTGTTTTTGATTCTGCCATTTGCATGTAAATGACCAAACTTTCCCCCTGTGTTCTCAAAGAGACAATAGGTTCGCACGTTCTTTTAATTGGTTGGCAATTGCAATACTTTCCCTTTAATTACAATAAACCCCCCTCAAAATTTGCGCTTGCGATACTCCTGCAAGCATGTTTGGGAACTTGTAAACAGTTTAAGTCCCCATTTGGTGGGGATTTTTAATTGATTTTAATAAAAGTTTGATGAAAAATTGTAGATTTTATGAAATATGTGATTAAAATTAATTGTTAAATTCGAATGAATAAAAATAAATTTTGAATAAATAAGTAATACTTGTGGATCACTTGAAATATATAAATAAAAAGTTACTCAAGTGTTTATAAACAAACATGAACCAAATATGTCTTCCCTTTTTCGTCTAACTCAAATAATCAATTTTTTTTTTCATTTTAATAATATAATCTTTTTAGTATACCTCGTGCCAAATTAATACAAAAATTGTGCTCATGATGAATTTTCCTGAACTATTGCTCAATTTTAAAATGCAAAGGTATTTCTTAAGTAGGAGATTTAGCATATAAATATACACTTAGATTGGACGAAAAATTGAGTTTAGTTCGAAGGGAAATTACAAAAGAACATTTGCAAAATTTAGCTAGGGTAGGACCGAGGTACCAATTTTATCACAATAAATAATAATATGGAATGTGAAAAATCTAGAGTCTAATCATATCTTCATTTCAATCATAGCCCTATAGAACGAAGAAACTCTCGACCATTTTCGTTCCCAATTCCATAGCAAATAACCATGTGACAACAACAAATATTAGACTAAATTGTCATTGCAAGGAATTTGATTAATGTAATATATGATAACTCAATAACAACTAACTAAGAGGGGGTGAATTGATTTTTAAAATTTTTTCGACAATAAGTTTCAAAATTATTTAACACACAAGATATAAATGCAAAGCGTAATAAAAGAAGTAAATATACAAGTTCGATAACTTAATTCAAGTATTGTTACCTAAGGAAATATAACACAATATAAATAACAATTTAAAGTAAAGTGCAATAATGTAAAAATGACAAGTGAATTTAATGGGGTTCGATACACAATGTGTTTTACGTCCCCGTTACCAAACTCTCCATCATGAGTAAGGTCAGATGCACTATAATGATAATTTACAATAAGGAGTACTTATTCTTAAGTGACTTACAACAAGGAGCACTTATCTTTAGGTGACTTACAATAAGGAACATCTATCCTTAACAACAATCAAGTTTTCACAAGGCTCTCGAAACCACTAAATTATAAATTATAGTTTTACAATTGAAATAACTCTCTTAACAAGCGATATAATCAAGTCAAGTATTTAGAGGTTAGGATAACATTTCAATAGATAACAAAATAATAAAGTTCAAGTGTTTATGATGAAAATTTTGATGAATGATTGATAATGAAATA